>VYZR01023380.1:5993-21073 GCA_013400675.1 Oxylabes madagascariensis
AAAAAAAAAAAAAAAAAAAAAGACAAAATCAACCAACTAAAGAACCCCAGGATGATCTTGCCTCTTCAGTACTGAAGCAAATATTTTGCAATTTTCAAATCGTGCCATCACAGAATGGTTTGGGTTGGAAGGATCCTTAAAGATCGACTCATTCCAACCCCTTGCCATGGGCAGGGACACTTTCCACTAGACCAGATTGCTCCAAATCCCATCCAACCTGGGCTTGGACACTTCCAGGGATGGGGCAGCCACAGCTACTCTGGGCAGCCTGTGCCAGGACCTCACCACCCTCACAGAAAACAATTTCTTCTTAGTATCTGATGTGAACTTGCCCTCCTTCACCTTGAAGCTATCCCCTCATGTCCTATCACTGTCCAAACGCAAGTAAAGACATATTATCATGTAATTGTAGTAATGACTTAAAAAGTTACCAATTCGTTACAAATTAAGCTTCTAATTGATAATTTTAAGGGTTATGCTTCCTGAACTTCCACAGTAACAGTAACAACTACTTGTGTAGGCAAACAATATGAGCAAAGCATCATTCACATTCAGTATTCTTAAAAATCCAGTCACTGTTTCCACTGCAGACCTCCTGTATTCTCTGGTCATTCTGCTTCTGTTTTAGGGCTGATAAAGAGAAAAGACTATCACTTCAGTTCCTCCCCCCACCCCAATACACACATTGCCATGGTTGCCTGGCCTTTGTTGACGGCTTGCTTTCTTCCTTGCTTTCCTGGCTATAGGCTCTGAAAGTAGCTCGTGTTTCTTCTCCTGCCACTGTTACGTAGCTCTTCTGCTAATGGCTGCAGACGTGCCTGCTGCTTACTTCCATCTGGTTTTGGAGCCCTCCAGGCCATCCTTTGGAATGAAGATCCCAGTCTCTGTCACAACCCCGAAAAACTGGGGAGGCTTTTTGCAGGCTGCCTACAACTATTTCATGGACCTGCTGATGTGATGCCCCCTCTTTGATTCCTGGAGTGACTCCTAATGGCCATGTCCCCTTCCCCCATGTGCCTCCAGAGAAGCGTAGGGGGAGGAGAGTACTCGGGTTACCTTCGTTTCAGTGTTGTATTTGTTTTTCTATTTCACTGTCTGACCCAACTTTTATAGAGAGCTTCTGTGGGAGCTGTTCAGGTTTCTTCTGCAACCTTTGAAGCTTCACCCACAACTGTAAACAACTGCACGTGTCTACTTAGTCTCTCCAGGTTGGATGTGTTGCTGTGGAGGAGGAATGCTATTTATTCAGCTTCTTTATTGGGTGTTTAGTGGGCACTGTTTTCTGAGCTGACCTGATAAGTGTGTTTAGCCTTGTCTTGTGCAGCACCGCTGGCTCTAAATGGTATTTCTGTGTATGAAGAAACCTGCTGTCTCAGTAATCGTGTTCATCTGATATGCAGTATGAAGGTGTGATACAAGATAATCACATCATGTTTAGATACGATACTTGGTTTGTATGTTGTAGTACAGAGGATCAGTTGGCTTGCTACAGCTGAGTAAATAAGAGTCAAGCTCCAAAATGCTTTAAATGAGCTACTCAAAACGAGTTTGAGGAGTTACTGTTGGCCTTGGTGGGTGCTGTGGCCGCTGGGCAGCCTGCCCAGGGCTGTGACAGAACAGCTGGCCAGAAGGAGGCTGGCTGCCAGTGTGCTGCTTTGGGGAGCAGCAAGCTGGTGGCACCACACAGAGGCCGTGGGAATTGGCTGTGCCAGCCCATCCTCTCAGCAGGATCCTTAGCTTCTCTTGGGGCAGTGCTGCTCAGGCTGCATTAGCAAAACTCTCCCCACCTTCAGCAGAGCTCAGACCAGGCTGTGGGGAAGTGCAGCCTCCATGGAGATCACCCTGTTGGCTTCAAGGTGGGGATTGAGGTCATAGGAGGGAGTGGTGATGTCAGGAACCTGGTGACACTCTCCTTTTCTATTTCCTTTAGAAACCAAGATTCCCTTTCTTTTACTTCCATTTGAGGTCAGGATTTTAGACATCATACTTCTTCTTCTTCCTTTTCTTGTCCTCTACCCATCAATGAGAGGTGTAGAACGCGTGGAGATGATTTGAATTCAAGTCACTTCCAGTGGCTTAAGGAATTCAAAGGAGTGATGGTGAAGGGAAGATACCTTCCTGCTGGAGACTATAGAGCCTCTGTCTCTGCCTGTTCCCATTTTAAGGCTGCCCTTGTCTACCCACATGATCTATTCAAACAGCTAAATAAAGCTTCAAAAGCCTTCTACAGGTACTCAAAAAGCACTATTATATGCTTAAAAATATGTACTTGTGAGAATTGCTTTACTTTAAAAAAAACTCTACTCACCTTGAGGGAAATTGGTTTGGAGCATGAGAAATTTGTTGTATCTTTTGAGATGATTCAGTTCTTTTGAGGGACCTGTGCATTGCAGATACTGTGCATTGCAGTTGTGTCTGGGGACGAAGCTTGGGACAGATGTGTGGTTTTTTTTGAAGGTAAATTTATTAAGTCGTAGTGAAGAAACAGAGACATCTGCCTTGCATAAAACATCTGATATAGGCAGACAGCATGGAATCAAGGGTTGGAATGTAGTACAGTGTGCTGTAAAGGTATTCTGGAAGATAACACTGGGAAAGACCAATTCTTCCCTGGTCCAGTTCCCCTGTAATGCCACAGATTGATCTCTTTGTTACTTCACTCTCTAGTTATTTCTCCCATTTTATCTGGAATTGTACCATGGTGGGCTACCAGTGGAAGGTGAAAAAATTATAAATGCCCTGGTGATGATATATTGAGTACGTACAGAAAATAAACTCAGCTTTGTTCTTTTGTTCCTGTATGTCCTTACACTGATAAATATGAACTTCTCCTTACTCAAGGGAAGCTTACTGGTGAATGAACTATTAATAAAATTGAGAAAACTCAAACTTTTTAATACTGACGTAAAACAGTAAATATGTGATGTTGCCTGGTCATTTGAGTTCAGTTTGCTTCTTAGTTTGTGTTACAAGCCTTTAGGCAAGCTTTTTAGTTTTTAGTACACTAATATTTTCAAAGCTTTTGGACTAGTTCAATGTGACACCCAATACCATTATTTCTGATTCTACCTATGTATTTTTAAACATTAAAAATAGTCAGTTGAAAATATGTGCACCTTTTATTAATTAGAAGTATATTAATGCTGTTTTTTGTCTTTTTCTGTTTCAGAGTTGACATTGTATGAGCACAGAAAGCAGAAATGGGAGTATGCAGTTTTCTACTGAAGAGGTCTCTCAAGAGCTCATGATTTTTTTCCATCTCTCCCCTTAACATTCCTCCTGCTCCGCAGACATGGCTCACCATGCAAGGCCTTCCAGATCAGCCAAAAAAGAAGAGTTAGGCAAAAGGAAAACAAACCAGAGCAAAAAGAAATGTAGCCAAGTGAGAAAGAAAACCACAAAGACTTCCACAAAAGCTGTTAGTTCTGGGAAAGGTAAAAAGCCAGTGCAAGAAAAAGATGTTAAGAAAAAACAGCAAGAAAAGAAACCAATCATGAGCTCTTCAGGTAGACTTCTCAGGAGCAGTGTAACCAGAACCTTGTCTGGAGCATCCTGGGTGAGTTTGGAGAAAGCTGACAATATCCTCTTTCACAACCAGGATTCTTTCAACATCAATGGCTTTACAATGTCTCTCCGTAACCGATCCTTCTCCCGAAGATTGTCCCAAACTCCAATAATTGCAAAACCCAGGAAAGCTGCAGCACAAAAAAGGCTAGAAACAAAGGAAAAACATGAACAAGAAGCTCTGGCAGTAGTAGAAGAGAAAAATGATGAAACAGGTGAAATAGCTTTGAAACAAGATTTAGCTCAAAATGAGCTGGCTGCTCTGCATGTAGAAGGCTGTCTGTGTATTGCAGGTGAAGAGCCTGCATGTGCCAGTCAGATCAAGGAGGTAGAAAAATCTGAAACACATGTCTCCGTTCCAAACAGTCAGGTAACTGATGATGGTACAGAAGCTTCAGAGGTGAAATCTAAGCATGCAGACCTGCCCTGTGAGCAGATACCCAGTAATCTCGATATGGGTAGTTTGGCTGAAGCATTTGTTAAGGATGCTGCGCTGGTGCTTCCATCTTCTCCTTCTGACTCTGAATCAAACTCAAAGGTGCATGCAGTGTGTCCCTTCAGTGTGGTGCCTAACAGTACAGAACCTGACTCCAGCTCTGTTGATACCTCAGACCTCAGCTCAGCAGTACTGATTGAGTCGGTCACACTTGCCAAATTCCACATTGGAGCAGGGTTGGACATGGTGCTGCCTAGGGAAGAACAAGACTTGGATTCTGCATCTCTAGTTACCTCTAAGTTTAACTCACAAGAACATTTATTAGAAGATGCAAGGTCACTTGCAGATTCCTGCTTGAAGGCAGGCTGGGATTTGAAATCTGAGAATAAAGACATTGGTTCAAATTCCAGTTCTGTAGCTGCCTCTGAATCCAATTTGCTTTTACATTTTGAAGGTGCAAGCTCACTTGCAGAATACCCCATGAAACTGGTTGTGGATTTTGTACCCATTCACAAAGAACTTGATTCAAATTCAGATTTGAGCTTTACAAAAAAGAATTCCGAATTTGACACAGAAACCATATTTACAGTATGTGAACCAGTCTCCAATACCTCTTTAAACAATATTGAAGTAGAGGACATTGATCAGCTTGTTAAATGTATTGATGCAGAGACATCAATTTTGAATTCAGGATATGTCCCCACTTTATCTTCAGATTTAGAAAAAAGCACAGTTGATAAATTCTCTGCTGAAAGCTCTGGACAATTCTCTGCAGGTTTTGTTTCAGAGTTGCCTTCAAGCATGGAAATCTCTGCTCTTGCCTCAGAAAAAGCCATAAATGCAGATTTGCCAGCTGACTCAAGACTGCAGCATAATGATTATTCATCACAGCTGGGAAGTGTCGGAGTAAGCTTGAATTTGGTTCAGGACAACGTGAGCAACAGCACTGAAGCAGTTGAGGCCTCAGGGCCGTCCTCTCTTAAAAATCTAGCTAGGGATTACCCTGTTCCATATTCATCTCTGCTCCCTATGCTGGAGAAAAAGAAACGAAGGCGTTGTGGAGTCTGTGAGCCCTGTCTGCGGAAAACAAATTGCGAGGAATGCAGCTGTTGCAGGAAGCGCAAAACTAGTCACCGGATATGTAAAAAGAGAAAATGTGAAGAACTGAAAAAGCCACCACCACCAGTCATGCTACCTTTTGAGGTAAGACAAAGAAGTTGCAAATTAAATCACTCTTTTGAGACTTGAGGTGCATCTTAAAATTCTGCAAAGGGAAATGCTGGCCACGTGACAGCTTTAGAGAGTTCAGGGTTACTGTTGATGTTAACAGGTTGTACAGTAACTTCCTCTTGTCATCTACAGAACTGTAGTTAGAGTGAGCTGGAGTTAGTTTTGTTCCTGTTGTGTAAATCCGTAAAATCAAAGGTAAATGTGGCTTTTAACTCTGTGTCCCAGATATTGGTGTGTTGGCCAAAACAATGGATTAATTGGAGTGCATGAAGAAATGAGAAAGGTTTAAGCACAAAATGTGGGGAGGAGGGAGATTGACAGTAGTCTTAGGAGACTGTGAATTACTAGAGAGAGTATTGGTATTTTAAAATACTGAATGCTAAAAGCAAAGGAAGGCAGGTTGTCTGCCCTTTGGTTCAGTTAAAGTAATTTGCTTGTGATGACAGACTTGGTGGAAATCAATTTATAAACTTCAGGACCAAGTTGTAGCTGCATTTTCCCCTTTCGCATCTCTCTGCCTTTCTAATTGTCTATTCTTCTGTTTCTCTCATTTCACTTCTCTTTCCTCTCTCCCTTTGTCTTTTACCACATTCCCCACACATACTTTCTTTTTCTGTGTTTCTTACTCATTTTTCTGACCCATCAGCCTTTTATAACCCAGGTCATAACTTTTGGAACAAAGAGGAGGGGAAAAGACAGTCTGTATGCCCATGTGATAACAGCACTGACCTTCTGAGGGATTTCAGTTTCAAGATCAGGCTTTAAATCAGGTAAGTAGGGAGTTGAAGATAGATTTCCCACATCCCAACTGAATTCCCTGACCTCTGAGCTGCAGTGAGACTCTGCACTGCCAGGTCCTGCTAGGAGTGTTCTCTTCATATGATCCAACAGTACCTGAACCACAGAGGGAGAGAGACTGCCTTGCTAGTTAAATCACTGGGACATTTGCCTTGGGATGTGGGAAACTGAGGTTCAAGTCTCTGCACCGGTGTGTGCTGAGTGGAGTGGAGCAGTTCACACTGGGCAGAAGGCACCTGAAAAACCTTTCTCAAGAGCAATTTCATTAAAATGGTGTGTTCTTATAGCAGGTAGAAATTCCCATCAGCCACGGAGATCACAGGAGACCTCCTGTTTTCACTGCTCTGTCCTGTGCTTACCAGAGTTGGCAGAGAAGTCCGTTCTGGTTTTAAGGTAGGCAAGCAGAAAGAAGAGTCCTGTAGCAGTGAGGGGATATGATATATTCCCCTTTGTGGGGGAAGTATATTTCAAGGTATGGTGTTTAGGGAAGTAGGCTGAAACAGTTTGGCTCAGAATTCATTCAGAAACCTCTTTCTGTCTCAACTGCTCCTTAATGCTCTTAAAAAATAAGTGAGGAGAGGGACAGCTGTAATGTGACTTAAGATAGATATTAAAACAAAAAAGGTGGTAGAGACTTATCCTGACTTTTTACAGCAGAAGAGTAGTGACATTGTCCTTTTGTATATTTAGTCAGTGGGATTGAAGAAAAGTTCATGGAAGAGGATTCATGGAGTTGAGGTAGGAAGTGATCTAAAAGCCATGTTTTAAAAAGGATTTTGGCAGGCTCAGTGAAAGGAAGCACTCCAGCTTTTCTGTCAACCTTTGTTTTCCAGGCTAAACATACTTCTTTTCTTGTTGCTCAGCCTGACCTTCTCCTTGCAGATTAGCTTTGCCCCTTCACCTTTGTCCTCTCTGGGAACTCCTTTTATTTTCTTTATGAGAGATTCCTTGTTTTTATTCTTTTTATTGGCAGCTTTTATTTTGGTGTGCTTTATTTCATTAGACTGGTCACATTCTGTATGATGCATTCGGAACTGCACCAGAGGCCTCCTTCATTTCTTGTTAAATTTTGTATGAAATTTCAGGGTGCTGGATGGAGGAAATGAAATATTCCTGACATTTAAGAACATGTCAGGTATTTTCTTATAAAATTGTATTTGAATGAAACCTGGTGCCTTTTCAGATATTCCTAGAAAGAGGCCTTGCTTCATTTTCAATCTCTAGAAACTGTGCTCTGAGGAAATGAGAAAGTGTTTTTACAATGTTACATCAGCTCTTTCGAGGTGTTGAGATACAGGGGAAGGTGTTGGGGGATGGGGAATGCTATCACTCAGTTTAGAAGCTATCCTTTAGGCAAAATTGTAGGGAATTCCATTGTTTTCCCAGACTGCTAGTACTGGGACTTCTGTGACAGTAATTTGTTTCAAATAGAAAGCAGCTGAGGAATACCCAAAACTGTAGATCTCTGTCCATGGTATGGAAAGTGAACATAAATAATTAAAAGAAATGAGGTTGTCTTCAGTGTGTTCCTTGTTCAGAAGAGTCATCCTTCTTTCTCTCATGTTGGTGGAATGTAAGCATTTTTTGGAGGTGATTCACTGGGAGGAGGGTTTCGGGGGATAGAGCGGGAGCATATTTTAGATGTTGGAGTTTTGCCTTAAAGGAATAATCTCTCCCCATTCTAACTAAAAAATGCAAAAGTCCCGGTGAAGTCAGGGAGACCTGTGTGCATTAAATGGCTGTATAGCCACTGTGGGGGTTGGCAGTCCATACCTGCTGCTTATGAAAGAAAAAGTGTTGGTTTTCTTTAAGAACTTGTGTGAATTTACAGTTACAGGGAGTGAGGCCTGGCTGGTAGAAGCAATGAATGTAAACTGAAGTGCATATTCCAACACCCATGCCCACGTGTGCACTCAGCCCTTGGAGAATATCAGTTTCGTGTTTGGAACTGGCATTAGTTAGGTTACTGTTATTTCCATTAATTTTCACATAATCCAGATAAAGTTTTGAAAACTATATTGGACTTGAAAAATGCCATTTAAAAATAACAGCCACATAAACCTTCAGTGATACTGTACCTTCCTGAATGTAATGGGTTTTGCAGGGATGTGACATCATGAAAGTCTGGATAAGGCATTGTGGGCTGTAGTTCCCAGCCTCTGTGTGTAGCAATATTGTTGCATATAATGCCCCGCTTCTGAGGAATTCACGCTGTGCCTGTTTGGTTTGGAGCCGGTAAAGAAGAATCCTGAAATATATAAGGGAAAACATTTTTTTGCTTATTGAAATTTTTTGAAAGAGCAGCCCAGTAAATGAAATGTAAGGAAGCTTTCAAAAGAAGAGGAAGAAGACTTTATCTGGGGCTGCTGTCCCTCACAGAATAAATAATGCCAGAATATCTCACAGTGAAGAGTTTGTAAAGCTGACCCACACGGGATTATGATGCTGCCACATTTTTGTCTTGTCTTTAAGGATTGCTGTTTTCTGAAACAGTATTGCAGTTACTGACAGCTATTTCACAGCTATTTTGTTCCAAAAGCAGATTTAATTCCAAGAAGTGGTCTGCTTTGCTGCCGTTGCATTGCATACTGTCAGGGCCGTCTTCATGAGTTGCAGTGTGGAGCCAGGATTTTGTAGGCCTCAAAAGTAGCATGTGGACAGGAAAGGTGGCTCATGGTTTATTTCCTTTTCTCCATGGCAAAAGGATTCCCGTTTTGGCCAGGCAGGTGCTGCAGATGGAGCAGTGCACATCCTGTGGGGACGCAAAGGCTGCCTGCGGGGTGCTCGCAGCCGTGGCTGGAGCTGCTGCGGGGGCCGGTCTCTGGTGGGGCGGCTCGGCCCTCAGCCGGCCCCAGCTCCCCGTGCTCTCCTGCGGGAGCTGGTGCCCCGGCCCCAGGGCGTCGGGCTCAGCAGGTCCGGTTTCCGAGCTGAACTGTTGTGACCGCACGGCTCCTCTTGCCCAAAAGGCCATAAACTTGCAGGGCTGCTGCTGAACTGTCAGTGTGGGGAGCCCTCATCTCCCAGGCTGCTTTCTGCAGGGCTTGTCAAGGCGAGGTGCCTGCATTTTAGGGTCCTATCTAGGCAGGGAGCCCTCTTGGGTTGAAAGCATTTGCTGGGGAGAGATTTAACTCCTATTAGAACTAAATAGCTAGATTTAGTGGGACCTGTAGTCAACAAACTGACCAAAAAAAAATGAGGTCACTGAGCGTTAGTTCACTTGGGTTGCCGAAGGTGTCTCCAGACATCTTACTTAATAGCTGTAATCTGAGTAACACGAAATATTAAATAACAAGAAGGACCTGCTTGTCTATGGGTTTTTAGCACACTGCTGAAAAACTCAGACATTAAAAAAGGATGCTGCAATTCAAGTTGGTTGGGAGCTTTCCAGTAAGCCATTCCTTGAATGGAAAATGCTGAATGAATAGGAACGTTTCACAGCTACTATCTGTCTTAATGCAACTATTTAAGTTTCTCAAGGCTTGAGAAATGAAATTTCTGTTTGAAACTTAAAAAGGGGATGAGAATTATCATAGAAGATGGTGGTGGTAAGGGCTTTTTGCCTGATGCAGACCAGGGACTTGAACTTTGGTCTCCCACATCCCATCTGTCTCCTCTTGAATTTTTGAAAGTTTTGCTCCGCTTTGGAACAAAACCAAGTGTTGAAATCACAAAAAAAAAAAAAAAAAAAAAAAAAGGGGGGGGGGGCAAAATGGAATTCTTGTTTTCCAGCCAGGCCTAGCTATAATCAAGAAATTTAGACTTTGTGGTATTTATTTTACAATAGACTCCAGAAATATTTAAAACAGTTGAATTTTAAAATGAGTGCACATAAAAACACTCCTGAGTATGATACTTGAGAGTTTTGTAAGGGGATAGGACACAGCTAGAGGAGTTTGGTAATGTGTGTGATGAGCTGCATAAAGCCTTCCCTACTCAACAGATGCAGGGCAGGGAGTTGGAGTTGCGCAGTTTACTCTTATTTTACACAGCACTGGTACTCTGTGGGAGCGTTAAATAATTACAACTCACAGTACTTTGCCATTTCTCTGTGTTCTCTGGTTTTTATCTTTAGTGCATAAATCCGTGGCCAACGTTCTGGTTTAGATGTCAACTGCGAATTCTTTCAGGGATTGCTTCGGTGTTATTTGTACGTTGTTATTTGTTTGTTGTCCCTAGTTAGCAAATGTCAGTGTGATCCGTGAGGGCTCGCTGTGACAACTGGTAGAGCCGTGACCCCTCCGTCCATCCAGATGGATGAACGTTTTAAGCAGGTGGAGTTGTGGGAAAATAATTGCAGTTGATGTTGATATGGTGGCCAGTTCTCATCGCAGTCCGTTGGCAGTAGATTGTTCTGTTAGGTGCCGTAGGAGTAGATGAAGACGGAGGAATATCTTTCACTCTGCCTGCGGTGGGAGGGCAGGGGCGGCCGGCTGTTGAGTGCGGTGGGTGCCGGGCTCCTGGCCCCAGGCTGAGATTTTGGAGGGGGCTGCTGTAGCGTCGCGTCCCCTCGGCTCGGGAGAGCAGGTGAAGGCAGGCCCTGTGGCTGCGGCCTCCACCAGGTGAGCGGCGATTCCACTCTTTCCAGGACCATCCGGCTGCGCAGCCCCACCGCGGCCGCCGGTGCCCGGCGATGCATCCCCGGTGCCGCTCACGGAGAGGCCCGGGACCGTGCCGCCCGCTGCACGGCGGTGTGCGCACGCGTGCGGGTGCGCGGGGGCCGTGTCCTCGCCTGACCCCGTTCTCATCGCGGACCGAGCCGAGCCGAGCCGANGGCGGGGCAGGGCCGCCGCCGCCGTGAGGGGCAACGCGGGGCTCCCGCGATGTGAGGGGCGCCGCGGGGGCGGCGGACGGGCCGCCGGGAGCCGCCGCCGGCCCGCGGAGGGGCCGCGTGTAAAGCACTCGGGGTATTGCAGAAATACCGCTGTTCCATAATAAAAATCGGAGGTGTCTGCCTGCCTTTTTGACCACAACTTATATTCTGCAATTTGATGTTTTTTTTAGGTTCTAACAGAAAACAAAAGGCCCCAGAGGAGGAAGCAAAGAGTTTTAAAGGTAACCGATGATCGCTTTGATATTTATCCCCTCCCATTTTTTGAGCAGCTTTTTCTTGTAATACAGCCCCAGGAAGGCAAAGGGTTAAACGCTGGGTAGCGGCGCTTTCCAGCTCTTAAGTAGATTAGCTAATTTTAAAAGCACAGAACATTTCCTTTCTTTCCTCTTTCTCTCCAGCATGTTGTAGACATATTTGAACCTCCCTGCACAAGTCTGTAGACCAAAAGTTTGCTTCCCCTTGCATTGAACGTTCCCATTATTTCTTCTGTTCCTAGTTTCATACTTCCAAAGGTAACAGTTAAATGTTTTTAGCATACAGGTTTTATGGCATCTGAATTTTCATGTGAGAAGTCAACGTTAAACTGCGAGCCAAGTTAACAAAAGTGGAATTTTTATACTTACCTTACTGAAGTTTTGATTTCCTCTCTTTCTTTAAACTTTAGAATACCTCAACTGAAACTGAAAATCCCGTAAATTTACAACCGCCTTCAGTTTCAGTGCTAACACGTTCCTTCCACGCTTTTAAGCTGGCTATCTTTCACGATAACAAAAGATTGGTCTTGCAAATGCCTTAGTTTTTGTACTGAAATACAGACTTGCTACAGTCATGGCTAATGTTTTGGGTTGTTTAGGTTTTTTTAAAGTAACACGTAGTGTATTGATATTGCTTCTCTCAGTTAATCTTAAGAATATTTTGAATAGAATTAAGTCATCAATTCTGTTGTTGCAAACTAGCATGTTGAAGGATGGATGGATGGGGCAAGTGAGATGGATGGTATGGGTAAGATGAAGCTAGTGAAAATGCAAACAAAAAGTATGTTGTTAAACTTACTTTGTTGAACTATTCTCTTATATCAGCTAAATGTAATAAGATAGTTAAGTATTGTTTCAGTACGCTAACATTTCAGAAGTTATTGGACATACTGGATTTGATAAATGCTGACTGGTCTGTAGTGTCATTTTACTTGAAAACATCCCAATTTCTTAACATTTGTGTTGTCACTGTTACACAGTACAGAAACTTTGGTAAGACAAACCAAAGTTAAGATTAAGTAAGGAGCAAATAACCTGTCCAACCTCAAGGGTGTCTGTCTTTTCCTGCGGAGTAGTTGTGCAAACCACCTACCTGTGTGCTAATGCTAATTGTGGTTGTGCCATGCTGGCAAATGTTAATGGTCTTTTTTTTGCATTGAAATAAGCCATTAAAATTCTAGTATTTTTGTTGTTCTGGGTATGATTTTAATTACTCATTTTAATACTGCTGCTCTTTGTAATATACTACATGGGTGTAGCTAAAACTTGAAGTATTTGCTCATTCTGTTTTTTGTGCTGTTGACAGTAGCATGCAAAATGAATGTTTGTAAAGGAGTTTATAATATGTATTTGCTGTGATGCCTGTTCTGGCAAAGTGTGGAAAACGTGGTTTTTTGGTCACAGACAGATGTGTTGGGTGTCTGTCTGCAGTCATGGCTCATGGTTGGTCTTGAGATTTTCCTCTTGAGTTCATTTTGCCACTGTTTGTGATTTGATGGCCCAGCAGGTTGCTATGTAATACGAGTCTGTCATTCCTCTCCTTTCCAAAAAGCCTGCTGAAGGGTTTTTTTCCACCCTTGGCTCTTGAATGGAAAGGCTCGTCTGGTCCTGTGTGTGTGCGTGGTATCCATGTCAGTTGTTGGACTGAGTTGATTTCTGGTTTGACTTTTCCTTTGCTGAGCTGATTCTATGGTATTTCCTCTTTGGTTTTAGATACTGTTCTTTGTGTTTTCTAGTATTTGTATTTGTTTTGTGGTGCTGAAGTGTGTTTCTTAAGAGTTTGTCCAATTGCATCCACCAAAGAGGGCGCGGTACCTCTGAAGGCATCTCACGGAATGCTGAATTGGGGTTGGTGGGGGTTGGCCTTGGGTTTTGGGTGGGAGAAGGGAGGCTGACCATCAAGGTACACTGCAGCTCAGTCAGCTGCAGTAAACTTTTAAAAAGCTGCATAATTTGTAGACTTCTTTACTAGGGCATTTTTTAGAAATGGGGCATTATGTTATATGACTCTAACCTGGCTTCTGCTGTTGGTGGGACAGCTGTGTAAAGTGGTGTCTTATCTGCTGAATTACAGCTTCAGTGTTTGATTTTATGATTGGTAATGGCTGAGAGCATCTGACTAGGTTTTGACATTTGACAAAATTTCAACAGTATATGTCCTTTTTTCTTTGTATTTTCTTCAAATAGAATTCTTAAGTTTATTAAGGGAGGATTTGTAGTACTTTCTTTCAGTAATACGTGGAGTTTTGGGGTTTTTCCTAACTCTCTGAAGTTTTGATAGGTGCACGTTTTCTTAGAGGGCTTGTGTTCTAACTGTGCTGCTGAGGAGCAAGCCATTAACAAATTCTGTACAGGGGAAAATAAGCAGTGCTTTCCAGTTGCAAATGGGTTGGACAGATGTAAACAAGACTGGAAGTGATACACATTATTATACTGTACCTTTTGTGTACTATTTATAGTTTTCCATACTTGTGTCTTAATGCTCCTTCTGGTTATTGGGCGACTCATTTGGAAAATTCATCTGTGCCATAAATACTGTATTAGGTTCTCCATGTTTATTTTGAAAGAACATCTGAAATATTCATCACTTCTAGCAAGCAAGTGCTCATTAAATAAAAAGTCTTTGTAAGCTCACAGTAATGGATACAAGGGAAGGAATATACTTAGTTTTCCTAAGGTATTATATAGTATTCTTTCCCCAGTTAAGCAGACACTTCTTTAATTTTATTCCTGATAATGGAAAATCAATATAGAAGGGATTTGTACTTAAAAATTCATTTGCCTGCATTTTGAAAGTCACGTTATACACCCAGCTTCACTTATCATCCTTTTTAGCCTCTTACTGGTGTTCTGGCTCAGCTTGGGCCATGCAGTGCACCTCTTCCTAAGGATGGGGAAATGCTTGCAGTCACTTCCAAGTTCATTACCACAGAGCTTAGAAGAATGGGACAGTTGCACATGGCCTCGTGTTGTCAGGGAAGTCTACACTTAGCACGTCTAGGCAGCAGTGGCACCAGTCAGGAGACCTCCCCACAGATCAGGAGGCAGCTGGTGAAGCACAATCCGTGATCTTTCCTGGCGGTTCTGGGGTGCAAGGGCTGCCTTTTGGATGGCTGCGGGTGTTTGTTGCCCTGATGGAGATTAAAGAAACCAAAACAACAACAAAACAAAAGGAAGAAGGAAAAAAGGGAGGGGAAATATAGGGAAGAGTCTGTGGGAGAAATTCAGAATGGCATATGCAGTGCTCAGTGAGTTTTGTGGCTGCCTGCACAGTCTGTGTTCTGTGTTCTATTTGCGTGTTTCTTCATAAATGCTGCAGTAGTGATCAGGGGCGCCAGCAAAGTGCGAACAGTGCCTGCTCACGCTCTGTAAAATCCCCTCAGCTCAGAAGGCAAGCCAAAAGCCAGAGATGACTCAGTATCTAGAGCTTTGGGGCTGTTTATAAACATCATATTAGGAACATGAAAGTTTCATTTCCATCATGTTTCCAAATAGCTGATTGAGCACCCTCTTAATTTTTCTTTTCCACATATACAAACCATAGTCTGGTAAAAAAAACAACTTTAAAACATAAAGTTGGCTTGGCAAACCTGCTGTAACCCTCTTTATGTTTTAGTTTTCCAGCTCAAAGAAGCTAAAAGTACACTCTTTTGATCAAGGTCATACATGTATTAACAAGGTTCAGGGAAGTAAGTGCTAAAGTTCATGATAATGCTTGGAGTGACCAAGGACTGAACTGATTTGGAACATTTATTCTAAATTATGGTGTATATTTTTAGTGCAGAATATTTGCCAAAATATTTAGCTGGATGAAATGAAATTTTATTACTTTTTCCCCTTCAAACTGAGACATGAGCAAGTCAGTGAATAGTATTGCACTGCTGTGGAATTTTACAGGGATAGAAGGAAGAATGGTACAATACAAGTTGGAAAGGATGTTGGCCAGAAAGGACTTACCATATTGTGG
>VYZR01023380.1:29007-43349 GCA_013400675.1 Oxylabes madagascariensis
TTGAGAGCTGCATGCAGTAACTTGTAAATAATGTAATTGGTTGTACAACAGGTGGTGGGGCATGGAACCGGGCTCCTAAATTAAGGAGCTGAATATCTTCCTGGTTAGATTACAGGAACTGTGGAAAGTTATGTTGTTAGCTTAGCAGTTTGGATCTTTATTGCACTGAACCTGAAGAGAAATTAAGTTGTCTCAGTTTGGTTCATGTGTGGTAAACCCAGGAAAGATCATTATGAACACTTGTTGTTGTGCTGGGAGGTTGTAAGACTGTACCTTTTATTTATTTTAAAGAGATTTTTTTTTTAAAAAATAGCCGAAAGAACTTGAATTTGAAAATTCCCATGGATGAAAAGTGCATCCGAACACCTAACAAGATGCTTTAAAAAAATTCTTTGTTCTCTCTCTGTCTCGCTGCAAAAATGTGCACCGTAGTTCAAGGCCAGACTTCTCCAGCCTTAACTTAAAGTCATTGAGTCTTGTTGTACTTTTGTCTACTGGAACAAGGAGCCCTCTGTTATCAGCATTCTTTTCCACATAGACTGAGCAGGAGTTTGTGGCTTTTCAGTTTTCTTTCTCTTTGGTAAATTGGAGAGAGTGAACTTGAGGCTTTCACTTCAAGATGTTTCAATCTTTTGTCATTCTTGTGGTCCTTGGAGCCCTCTCCAGCATATCAATGTCTCGCTTGAATTGGGGATGCCAGAACAGGATGCTTTATTCTGCTAGCAGGTGCAAAAGTGCCAAGTGCAGGATTGAAAGTAACCAGTCTTTTCCTAATTATATTGTTATTTATGCACCCAAGAATCTAACTAACCCTTTCAGCCATAAAGTTGTACCAGGAGTTTCTATAGTTACTCTGCAGTTGATAATTGACCATGTTAATGTCCTCCTGGAAGGCACTGCTTTCCAAGGTAGAAACCTGCCTTTTGTAAATACAGTCCCATGCCTCCTGCTAAATACAGAATCTCTCTTTAGCTAAATACAGAATCTCCCTTTGGCTGGCTTGCCAGCCTAATTTACAAAGCATCATGTCTGGTCTTCGAATTATTTGCTGTTTTTTATAAGTATTGATTTACTGCTCTTTCGGATTGTTGCTGAGATGGTTACCCATGGCTGTGATTTGCTCCCTGAAGCCCTGGTTATGAACACTGTGATGATTCTCCATTTGCAGGGAAGGCAGCAGTTCCTTAACACTGTGCTGATAGTTTCATAAACGAATAGACCACAAGAGACATTAGCTAGGGTGGGTAAATTCAGAGACTGAATTTCTTTCATCTCTGCTTTTGAGCTAAAGCACGTTAGGGGAAAGTTCTGTTAGGGAATACATATTGCTGCTGATTGTATCATTTTTCTTTTCGGGCTTAATTGAGTGCTATATTTTCCAGAGCTGCCAGTCTCTTTGACTGCTTGGTTTCAATGTTGAAGACAAATGACTGAGTAATTCAAAACACCAGTAAAAAATAAACCAAACGTAAAACCCAAGGAAAACAAAAATGACCAGGCAAGATGCTTGTTTACATTTGCTTCCGTGGCAGATAAAGTACTGTAATGTTTGGGGTTTTTTCTTTCTTAACAAGTCCACTTCTTGGATGCCTGTGTAGGAGAATGGGGCATCCTTCACAATCTGGTTTTTTCTTGCTCCTGTTATAGCTTTTACAAGATAGAGATAGGAGTTGATGGAAACAATAGTTTAAGTTTGTGGCTGAGAGAGTCTTATTTCCAAGTAGTAATCCAATAAACACATTTCTATGTGAACAACCATTATAAACCTTTACAGTCAACATTAGCGTCCTGTAGTGTTTAATTTTGTTAGTGACTGTATCCTTTAAGGTCTGATACTGTAGATCATCTTTCTAAGTGGTCTCACTGAACCTGTTGCACAAGGTCGGTGGGAGGGCTGTGCTCTGGTAGTGGTATAGGAGAGAAAAGAAAGAGAACAAAGGTGTAGAGACTTTGAGGCCATAATGTACTAATTCCTCCTGGAAAGAGATGATAAGGTGCTTTTCTGGTGGCAGGGTTGGCTGGTGTTTGAAGAACATGGCAAAGAGGATATAAAGGTAGATTAAATGGAGATGAAACTGAGAGCTAAGCTGTAGCTTAGAGAATGTTCTTTGCTGTTGTGGCTAGAAATATGGTAACAAAAAAAGCAATCAGCAACTAGAGCAGACTTCTCAGCTGTAGTAAGATCCAGCGTGACTTGCTACCTGCTGTGATGCTCAAGTTGATGACTGGGTGTTTTAATACTCAGGGAAGTTAGAAATGAGGGGGATAGTTCCAGGAAAGCCTGAATGTCATGCCCCAGGTCAGGTTCCTTTCTTCAGATTTGCAGAACCTCTTGTTCCTCTGAGTTTCTGTATAAACCAGCTTCTGTGGTAAAACTTGTCAACAAAATTTTGTCAAGTCCTGTCCTGTCCCTCAATGCCATCTGTGAACGCTGCTCTCTTGAGGAACTGAACACCTTGTACATTCAGACTGTGTTATATTAACAAAGGTCCCCAATCTGTTTCTGTGCATTAAGACCTGTAAAAAATGTGCCTTAGCTGAGCCATTGTAGGAGTGTGGTACCCTGAGAGACTCCTTCATGTCCACAGTTATGCAGTGTGCTGGTACCTGCTTTATGCCTGCGGTGAGATAGATGGGGAATATGCCCCAGCTTGCAGCTTGGCCCCTACTTTTCTGTTCTCTTCTGGGAGCCTGCTTGGACACCTTGCTCAGGCTGCAGCCTTGGGCAGCAACCTAGAGCATGTTGCTGCTGTCTGCATTATTGCAGTAGTCAGACATGTCATGTGGTCTGAAATAGAAGTTTATTCTTAGTTGTATTACTGTGTCTGCCTTTAGTGGAAAAAAAAAAAAAATCCAAGAAGAAAAGTTAGCTGTATTCAGGAGGTGACCTATAGCTTCTACAGCATCCCACCCTATATCTGCCTGTGTCCTAACCAGTGCATGATTTCCTACATAGCACTCAGCATAAGCAACTTTTTCTCCACACTTGTGCTCTGTCTCCCTGTTGCCCGTCCTATCTATGTCTTATCTCCTTATCCCTGTGTGTTGGTCCTGTCCAGTGCAAGTCCTCAATTCTGCTGAATTTCTGCGTGTCCTAGGGAGCAGACAGTAGACAGCAGGAGTAAATGACAGAAGAGTAAATTGCTGCTGGTCAGCTGGTTGGTGCTTTCTTGTCTCTTGGTGAGGCAATGATACCTGACAGTGGGGCCGTGAAACAAACACCTTGTTTGAATGTTAGATGAAGTACATTTGGTCTTTTCCAAACAATTTTTCTCAAACAACACTTATGTCATTGTTTTGGATCTCTGAGGAGCTGCCAGCTCTGTCCCAGCTCAGAGGGACCTGTGGGGCTGGTTGTGTGGCTGCAGACACTGCAGCAGGATCCAGGCTTACCCACAGCACTGCAGCTTGCAGGTGCTTCTCACCCACTCATCCTTCTGTGCTGATGAATGCTGTGGCCCTGGAAGAGCTGTGTTTTGGGTCATCCCAGTTTTTGGCACAAGCAGGGGGTGCAAGTGTTGTTTGATCTGTTGGGCACTGCTGGGTATTCATATGGAACCTGGGCAGAATTGTACAGGGAGGGCTGGTTACAGGGAAATCTTACAGGGATCTGACATTAGTTGTTGTGTTATTCATCAAGACTTGCTTGTAGACCCATTTTATCAGTGGGACACAGGGCATCATCTGTTATTTCTTGTTTAAGAGAATAATTGATCCTGGTGGTGTCCTTTTGTACAGTGTGTTGTTACCACGTGTAGAGGTTTGAAATGAGAGACACAAATTGATGGCCTGCTTGCTGCTCAGATGTGGAAATATCTTGGGAGTAGCTTAAGCATTACATTTTGCTTGGGATTTGGTGAATTCTGCATTACCTCAGGGGCATCATGTGTTAAAGGAGAAGTTAATAGTACGTCTGACTCTTCAGAATGTCAAATGATTTGCTGTAACTGGCTGTTCGTGTGTGCTCGAAGCATTAGCTCAGAGTGAATTCTCGTGTGAGTATAAATGTAAGATAGTATTTGGTGGAAGTTTAAGCAATACAGTAATGGCCATAGCAGGCTCTGTGGTTCCTGTCCTAATAGCACAAACTACTGCAGAGCCTAAGCTTGAGCATGATTTGTTAGTGGCTTATGCCTCCTGGCAGAGTAGAGCTCTCCTTAAGGAGAGAGAGAGAGGAAGTGACTAGTATTGATCTGCTTTATTCTTCAGCTTTTCATTGCATTTGTGTAAGAGCCTCGGAAACTGATCAGATCCAGCTTCTGTGCTTAACTCCAGTGGATGTTGAAGACATTGTTCCTAGGTTGAGGGGAAGAATCAAATGAGCTCTGTCCCTGGTAGTGTGTCTGCCTTTCTCTGTGTGGTGGGAAATATTAAATTCACATGTTAACAGACTATTCAGTGGCCTTTTCTGTTTGTGAGGGAAAAGAAAAGGTATCTTTTAGGATCCGCTACAGTTCAGTAATAGGAGATAAAGCAGCACAGTGCTTGGAAAGGCAGAGTTTGATTAAAACAATAACATCTGATTTTATGACAATATTTTGTTTTCATGTGGAAAAATAGAATATGAACTAACTCATGCCAGTGATATGATTCATCTGGGTTTTTTTCCTTCCTCATTGCATGTGGGCTGCTTCTAGTAATGTTAGTGGAAAATATGAAGAATATTTTTTTTAAGCAATTCCACCTTTGCTGCTGGGATCACTGGAGTTCTCTAGGGACACAGCATTGTACCTGTGCAGTACTAGCAAATTAGGGAATATCTTGAATATTTTTGAGCATAGCAGTGCTTTTTGATCAGATAAAGTATTTTATTGAGGAGCAGTCTAGTTGGAAGGACTGTGATGACACTTTTGTACTGAGTGCAGTCAGTGGATTCTGTGTCAGATCTTAAAATCTCTGCTAATTGTGGATTAAGCCTTCCTTTCCTATGCCTCTTATTGCTCCCAAATTACCAGGTTTATTGGTTTTTTTTTAGTGTAGTGAACAATCCCAATAATGATGAATGGAATACAAAGTGTGGTGTTGTGTTGAAAATGTGCAATTGATGGGGAATTAGTTTTCATCTATTTGATTTTATGTCCTCAGCCTCCTAATTGTCTGATTAAATAATTATTAATAAAATTTTTACGTGGTTGGGAATCTTTTGGATTGGTAGAGGTATTAGATGTACTTTTGCCTAAGAAAGAACAACAATTCTGCTTCTTTCTGAAGTTAAGGTAATTGAAATTCAGCTTTTGTGCAGGTATAGAATTGTGGGGGTTTACTTTTTTATGGTGGACCTTTAAAATATTTTCTGATACAGTAGAGACTTGTGTGATGCATTTACCCCTACTAGGAATGGAATGGTGGAACCTGTTCAGCTCTTGTGGATCCTTTAGAAAGTGCTCAGTGGCCCCCTGGGTCTTGGAATTATTCACTGAAAATCACCGGGATCCAGAGGAGCTCGGCTCACTGACCATTAGTCAGGATCTGTGTGTAGTGAAAAGACATTAAATAAGGAATCTTTTTGTATATAATATTTTTAGGCTTGACTTAGCTGCACAGGTGCTGGACATGTTTTTACATAACATTTCCATGAGAAGTTATGATGCCTCTCAGAACATCTAGGATGTGCTATGGATTCCTGTGTTTGTGTTTTATCAGTTGGAGGGTGACCACTGAGCTCCACATGGAGCTGCCTTGTTTTGCCTGGGGTTTTGTGGCAATTCCATCTCGATGGTTATAATTAACCTTTAATTTATTTTGCATTTATTTTCCTGAGTTTTGTCAGAAGTCCATGCCCTTTGTTGGTATGAGCACAGAACCATCTCTGGGTTAACTGAATGGTTTGTACTGGGTGGGATTTTCTGGGCACTGCTGTGAGGTACTGTGCCTCCACAGGGTTCATTAGCCCCTTGTGTTGCTGATACCTGATTTGAAAAGCAGTCATGGCTTTCTTTTAACTACAGCTTAAGGTTACAGGGCACTGAAGAACTCTTTAAGTGTTGCAGTCAGGTAAAGGAACAGCACTATCTACTGTGATTTAAAATATTTTTTAAAGGAAATTTAATATAAATAAAATTTGAATAGCATAAGAAAAATTGGATTCCTGCCTAATTACTGTTTCTGCATAAGTTTCTGCCTTAATTAGTTTTATTTTTGCTTTGCATAACTCCTTATTTCATATCCATAACATGGTCTTAAGACCCATATGTATATTCTTTCCAGGACACAATGTTCTGACTCTGTCTAGATTTTGGCATTGCTTCAACCACATGAACTGTATAATACAGTGAAGATGAAGAACATATTTAACAAAACACTAAAGTTTAGAATACAACTCTTTTGAATAGCTTACATGAGAGACTTTTGAGAAACCTGGAAATTTCCATCTAAATACAGAAGCTAAACAACTGTGTAAAGAGTAACTTCCAAGTGAGCTGATGTAAATTGGCTTTCGGTTCATTTCTGCTTAGGGTTTGTAATTAGTGAAGGACTTGAAGCAAGGTTTTCAGGATTAGCTAGTGTCCAACCAAGTGGTGTATTGGTTAAGCTAGTTTATTGGTCTAGCCAAATGAATGTAATTATGTCAAATTACTGCTGAACTTTGTGGTATAATCCCTTGGATTTCAGTCTTGCTTTTATCATAATTTTTTTACCTTTTTTTTAGTCTGCTCATGCAAATTAATTCAAAATTGAATCCTTACATCTAATTCTGAATGGTAACATCCTTTATCTGACTGTTCATTTCATTAGTATCCCACCACCACATTTACCCAATTTCTTCCTCTATCCCTCAACAGAGGGGAAAAATAGCTATAAATATGGATAGGGTCTTTAGTCTTCAGGTTATTTTATAACTTCCTGTTTTGTTTATTTTCCAGCGTCTGTGCCTAATTAGGATATTCCTCCTGTCTGTCAAAGCAGAGTTTAATTGCTGTAAATATGAAGCTTCTTATTTTTAATGTGCTTTGAACAGCTGTTACAACAAGGGTTTTTATTACTGTTTTATAGGCAAATTTAGAAAACAAAGCAGTAAATGGCCGCAGACCAGAACTCATGGAATGCAGTATATGTGGTCATGGTGAAAAACACAGGTTGAAGACAAACCAAGCAGTACCCTTTGAAAATGTGCAGTCTAAGGAGAAAGAGAGAATGACTGGCTTAGAAGCAGAGAAGTGGGCACATAACGAGAAGCCATCCTTTGGTGTCCACGTCAACGGTGACATCCATGGAGCTGTGACGGGCACTGAACACTTGAAATACACTGACCACAGTGAAAAAGCAGCCTCTCCCAGTCAGTTCACTGAGCCAAAAAAATCCTTGGTGCACGCCATCAAAAATGGCATAAAAACCCTGCATTATTCACCACCAGAAACAGTTGCTTCACTGAAAAATGTATCAGCAGAGGAAAGGACAGATTTGACAAGCACCTCCCACACGCAATGGCCGAAGGGTAGCAATCTGAATAACGTAGTAAGCACTCTGATGAGTGGCACTAGCTGTGTTCACCCAGAAAACCAAGGGAATGTTTTAATGAGGAAAGAGGAAAACTGCACCTGCAGCATCTCTGAGTATTCTGATAAGTCAGTTTTGCAGACAAGTTCTGGCTTTGATGTGCAAGAAAGCTTGTGTTGTCCTCCGCTGCCTGAAGAGGAGCTGCAGGCAGGGAAGGATGGCTTTAAAGTACCGAATGTGGAGACACAACCTGAGAATTCTGCACTCCAGCCCACTTTCTTGTCCCTGATTAAAACCAGAAATTTAACTCTGGAGCAGGTTGTAGCTATTGAAGCATTAACACAGTTGTCTGAATCTCCTTTAGAAACAACTTCACCAGCTAAAACTGAAAGTACTGAATGTACAGGAGAACCAACTTCCAATTTGCTCCATAGTTTTGAAAGGGATATCTCATCCTCCTTTGCATCCTCTGCATTGCAAGAAATCAAAGACACTTACTTACAGAATGAGCAACAGCTCTTGACTCACTGCACTCACTCGCAGAAGCAGCTCCCTAATAAGGCAGTGTTATACAATGGCCAAAGTTCAGTGTCTGAATTGTGTGATAAACCTGCCAATCCAGCTGATGAGATGTATAAATTACGGTTATCTTCAAGAGATACCAAAACTCTATCTGACTCAACATCGAATGCCGCATCGTTTTCAGGATATGATCCCAACAAAAGCTGTGCCCATGAGCCAGTCACCCTCGCAGGGTATTGTAACACTTCATGTGATGTCCAGCAAATAAGGAACAACTTGGAAGCTCCCAGCCAGTTAGAACAAAAGCCAATGGGTAATGATTTGAAATTGGAAGGTAGTTCTTTGATTAAAGAAGGAGGAATTCACAGCCAGGATGAAGAGGATGTAGCTGCACAGCTAACTCAACTGGCAGCGCTGATTGAATCAAACCGGACGAATCCAGAGCAGAAGAACGATATAAAGGCATCACTGCTTAATCTAATATCGCATGAGAGGCAGCCAAAATATAACCAAGATGTGTTGCAGAAAAAAGAATCTTTATTTTTTAGGCATAATTATAGTTCCTTATTGTTAAAGCAAAAGCAAGCAACAAATAAGAAAGGAAATGCCATGCCATGGAAACCAAGACACAAAAAGAAGCCTCAAGAAGCACGCTATCAACAAAACAATCAAAACCAGCTAGAGCTGTTGTCATGCCCGCACAGTGAATTGCAGGACATTTGGATATCATCAAAACTGCACAAGCTTGGTCAAACCATGCCACAGGACTCCAGGGTAGCTCCGTCTGAAAAGAAATCTCCAAGAACCAAAGTACAGAGAGTGCTCAGTCAAAATACTTCAGCATCACAAGAAAGAACTAGATTATTTCTCCCACAAGCACAGATAAAATTCCACAGGTGTTTACCTGAGGCACAGCAGGAGCAAAAAAAAGACAGGTTGTTTGGCTGTGAAGTGGCGAATGAGCAAATGAAAACTGCGAGCTCCAGTGACCCACTAGGCACTGATCCACTGAAAAATGAAGTTGCTGCACGTAGCCAACACAGCGACCTGTCCTCCTGTAATCCTCTGGCTGGTTCACAGCTGAAAACAACATCCTTGTTGAAAAGACCAACTGAAAACCTACAGATGTTTACAGAAAAATGTAATTCTCAGGTACAGCAAACAGCAAATGTCAGTCAGGCACATCCTTTGCCACCAACTTTTAACCAGTCTAACCTGAGAGCTAATGAAATGTGTAGTGAAAACAAAGCCTATGTTCAGCAGGTCAAACAACAGGTAGATCCGAAGTCACAGGTGCTGCCTGTTCCCTGTGGTGGGGCCCAGGTGCCAGGTTCTGCTGAAGCTCTCAGGAATATGGAGTGTGTGGGTGAGGTGACCGTTCTGACATCAACCAGTTTGGGTACTGACCACGCCCAGAGCACAGGCGACTCAGGGTGTTCCCCAGCAAAAAACACGCTCAGCAGTTTCCTTGAATCACCTATGAAGTTTCTTGATACCCCTACAAAAAATTTAATAGACACACCTACCAAAAAAGGACAATCTGAATTGCCAACTTGTGACTGTGTTGGTAAGTGTTTTTGTTAACTTTTGCCTGTATATTTCAGATGGAGGTGTGCTCATATCATATGGAGGTTGCTTCCTTTTATGTGAGGAAGTGTATGTGACAGCTGTTGCACAGAATCAGTGTTACACCATTAAAAGACAGGAGGAAATTATCTTTCCCCTCTTTGTAACTTTTACTTGGTGTTCTTTGGGCCTGTGGAGCACAGCAGAAGTCAGTATTTTTTGTACTGCAGCTGACAGGTTTAAATCCTCCACTTAAATTTAAACCTGGAGGAAAGGGAGTTTTTTCTGTTCATTGTTCTGCCATTGCTGACTTGTGTTTTATGTGCACTTACCTGCATTGTATCAGGTCGTGATTTTGATGGTCTCGAACTACATTGTGCCTGAGTGGGCTGGGCAGCATTGTCTCAGTGTATTGTCCTTGTTGCCTAAATCTATTAAACAAGGAGGAGAGCGAAGCTGAGGGTGGCCTTGCTCCTGTCACTGTTAGTCCCGATGGCCGCTACGGGATGGCCTGGAGGAGTCCATGCCCAAGGCTCCCAACACCTCTGGCCACATGAGGGGAGCTCAGGTGGAGTTGAGGTGTGGCCACTTGCAGAGTGACTTTGTTGCAGCAGGAGACGTCAGAGCAAGCTCTGCAGGGTTATGCAGACACAGCTTGGCTGAGGCTGTGAGATGTGCTGTGCTGTCACTATCAAGGCACCCAGATGGAAAGACAGGTCAGAGCCTTCCCAGCAAATCGTCCGCAGGCAGATTGTTTCACCTTGGCTTTCGTGTTCTGAATCAACAGAGTGCTTGTTAAGAGGCCTGTGTTATGTTTTCTGTTCTGTAGGATATGACTATAAGTTCATTTATTTTATTGCCCTCAATTCCCCTGTGTCTAAAATGAATTAATGATGTTCCCACCAACAAGGACATTGGGAATTTTACGTAGTCAATACATGCCAGCTCCTCTAATGAAAGTTTTAAAGAATGCAAAATATTGCTAAAATTAGGGTTTTACTTTATAACATTAAAAAAATGCTTGCAAAATCATCGGAAGAAATAAATATAAAATAATTTCCAAGTATCTGAAGAGAAAAGCATGTCATACTCTTTATTTGTGATATTTCAGTGTCAAACTTTGGGTTCTAATTTGATATGGAAGGCATTTCCATAAATTGTTTCTAAGTTTACTTTTAATGGGGTAAATAAATTTTGGATGTGCAAACATAGTTTTCTTTACCTGCTTACAGAGCAAATTATAGAAAAAGATGAAGGCCCCTATTACACACACCTCGGGACAGGACCAAGTGTTGCTGCTGTGAGAGAAATTATGGAGAACAGGTGAGGAAAATGCAGCTGTTAATGCTCATTGTATTTTTGACTGTCTAAACAGGGAAGAAGTAGAGCTCTGAGAAATGAACTGCTGTGTTTAGCTTTATTTTGCTGAACTTTTATCAGTACTCATTTGTAACCTGTTTTTTTGTTCAGATGTGCATCAGGTGCACTTCAGGTCCAAACTCATGTATCTTTTCTGAGCCCTTACAAGCTCAGTGCTGGAGTTGAAGTGCACTGTGTTCTGAGGTGCCCTTGAAGTCAGTAGGAAGGACAGAGATCAGCAGCTGGCAGAATAAGGTTTTTGGTGTCCTACCTGTGAAGAAGCTGTGGCAAACTGCAGTGAGTAAAGGTCATATCAGTGACTGATTGCACTAAGATTTATATGCAGATAACATTTCCTTAATGGCAGAAGTTTATCAGAAGAGAGATGTGAAAAACTATTCTTGCAAGTAGGGTTTTAAATTAAAAGGAGTTTTTTTGCTTTATAAATACTTTCTGTTCTCAATAAATTCATTAATCTTTTATTGAAAATATTTCCTCTTTTAAAATGGTCTACAGTAGTTTGTTTTACTCATGAACTTTTTTTAATGCAGGTACGGAGCAAAAGGAAGCGCTGTAAGAATAGAAGTAGTGGTTTATACAGGAAAGGAAGGAAAAAGCTCTCAGGGGTGTCCAATTGCCAAGTGGGTAAGTTTTTGTATTAAATTAATAAAGTTGTTTTGTGTGGCTTCAAATGATGTGCAGTCCTTGACCTCAAATCTGCTCTGATCTTTAGTGAAGATCTGATTTTTAATTGATTGAAAAGTGCGCCTGAATCATGAAGCTAAGGAAAACAATTTTTTGTTATCTTTTTTGTTTAAATTTAAGGTGTAGTGCTGTATGTTACGTAGTGTGGTTTGAATGAGTGTGAAAGGGAGAGGCTTAACAGAGCTAACAGAGATGAACAAGGGTAGACATACCCTGACAGTGTCTGAAAGTTGGAGTGTTTTTCGAAATATGTCACTGGGAATTGCGAAAGAGAGAAAAGAAGAGAGGGGTGAGTGGGTTGGTTGGTTGGTTGGGGAAGTTGGAAAACTATCTAGGAACATTTTTAAAAACCCTTCTCAGCTGCATGACTACTTGAAGAAAAGAGAGTGATGGAAGAGTTTCAGTCTCGTATGTCAAGGGGTTCATTACTTTTTGAGGAACTGAACTCAGTGTTTGAAAATGTAGATGCTATGATGATAGGTTTCACCAAAATCTTGTTTCGCATTGCTTCATAGGAGCCAGGAAATGAGGTAACAGACACCAGCTCCAGGAGAGAGCTTGGAAAGAATTGATTGTCCTTAATCTTTGCTGAAATCACTGAGGGAGGTAAAAAGTAGACTGGAAATCTTGTAAACTGAGTTTTGGAAAATAATAAAAGAACTGGGTTGTTAAGAGAAAAAAATGTATTGCTATATTTAGGAATTTCAGACTTGATTGAAAAAACTGTGAAGGTAACTGTACAGTTGGTAGGGTAGTGTTTGCAACCACATGCCAAAAATAAGGTTATTGCATATTGTGTGTGAGTGAATTGGCATGTTAAACATTTACTGCTTGTGCTTAGAACAGTCAAAATGTGTTTTTTATACTCCAATACATAAACTGTTTTTCTGAAGGGGATCACATATGTGCTTGTGCTTCAGATAATATTTAATAACAAATCCAGTATCCAAGAAAAAAAATTTAAAAATAATTTCATAAATGACTGACCCAAAAAGAATGGAAAGACTTCTCAGGGTTTCAGCTAAGTAAAACACTTAGTTTTAACAGAGGACAGGAGCTAAAAATTTTACCATGGAAACAGCTGTGAGCAGCTAGAAGGAAAAAGGCGTTTAAAACTAACTCTTAACCTTGATTTTTCTGTTGCCAGTATCAGCATACTGTGTTTTGTGTAAGGCAGAAATGGCAGCATTTATGCTCTCTGAGCATGGCTGGAGGTGTCCCAGAGGAGTGTGCACTGTGACAGAAAGCCCTGGGGTGCCTATGTAGAGGGCTGGTTTAAGGTATGGGGACCTGCTCTCCAGTTAGACGTTCACCCTTCTGTTTGTGAAATGTTTGTGATACGCAGCTTTAATGTTCATTTAACTGAAGTAGTAGGAAGCAGCAACTTTCTTTTGTGTGAGTTCACATCTAAAGAGGAAGAATGTTTTTCCAAGGCTGCTGTTGCTGTGTGACTGTTCAGTACAAGAGAGGGAAGGGAATCCCTGACATCTCCTGTAGAACTGTTTCATCCTGTATAAGATGCATATTTGGGTTGATATTCCAATGTATTGCATTAATTTTTCATGGGCAGTGCTGCTTTTAATCCTTTTATGGAGCATATTTGGGTTTTGGCTATAACCAAAGAAACTGGATGGTGCGATTTGTTTGAAAGCATCTGGAAAAGGTTTGCTGTGCTCTTTGATACTTGCAGCCATGAGCTCTGTAGCTGCACAGGGATTTTCACATACTTATTTCCAGTGTCCTTTGGAACAGACTCATTTCTGCTTTGCAGATGGACATGCTCTTGCCCTTAGGGCTCCCCAGGGACTCGCTGCTGAGAGCACTGGGGTGGAGCTCTGCTGAAGTAAACAGGGTAGAAGAATGGAACTTATCTGTTGATCACATTGAACTATTTTTTTCCCAGTTAATTTTCCCTATTTCCACTAGGTTATTTTATCTTTTTGATTAATTAGAAACATTTTAAAATTAAAGGAGGCTTTCTGAAATACCTGTGTCCATACATTCTTCTATTAGTGACTGCATTCCATAATACTGTTTGTCTCCCAAGTTATTGTCTCTTAAGTGACTCCCAAGATGCACCTGGTATGTTAAACATCTTCTGGGACAGACTCCTTTCCTAGATCTCAGGTTGCCATAAACTTGCAGAATTATTTCTCTTTCGCTCTTGTAATAATAAGCATCTCTTCTGTATATTTTTAATGTATTAGATTTTAGGGTGATACTTCGCCCCTCTGGATATGAACAAGAATGCTCCTACATTTTCAGTAAATACTGCCCAGGATTGGAAACCCTGTGCCTGTTCTATGTGTGGGTCTCAGACTGACACCCACATGAACTGGGGAAATGAGCTTGTGATTGTTTTCACTGCATGAGGCAGCAACAACATTGCTGGACCTCTGGGTTTTTTTTTTTCTCTCCATCAAATTGTGTTGTCTCATTCCTTTGTCGAAACAGAATTAATAGAGTTTTGCCACAGATTCCCAATGTGTGGATATCTCTGTAGGTGGTAGGTGTGTGGTTAGAAACTTACCATCCTGGGACATTTGTTGGGGTAAATGTATTCTTCCTTCTTTTCTGTTTGGATTTCTTTTGCTTTGTCCAAGTCATCATGCTGTTTGGTAGTATGCTAAAGAAAAGAAAGCTTTGAAGTACTGAAATAACCGGCCTGTCACTCTCAGTAGCCTGTTCGTGTAATGAAAGTTTTCCCATTACTGTGCATCCCTAGAACCAGCCAGTGGTGACTGGGCTCACTG
>VYZR01023380.1:43592-75950 GCA_013400675.1 Oxylabes madagascariensis
TGATTGTTTTCACTGCATGAGGCAGCAACAACATTGCTTGACCTCTGGGTTTTTTTTTTTTCTCTCCATCAAATTGTGTTGTCTCATTCCTTTGTCGAAACAGAATTAATAGAGTTTTGCCACAGATTCCCAATGTGTGGATATCTCTGTAGGTGGTAGGTGTGTGGTTAGAAACTTACCATCCTGGGACATTTGTTGGGGTAAATGTATTCTTCCTTCTTTTCTGTTTGGATTTCTTTTGCTTTGTCCAAGTCATCATGCTGTTTGGTAGTATGCTAAAGAAAAGAAAGCTTTGAAGTACTGAAATAACCGGCCTGTCACTCTCAGTAGCCTGTTCGTGTAATGAAAGTTTTCCCATTACTGTGCATCCCTAGAACCAGCCAGTGGTGACTGGGCTCACTGGTCCCACTGTTTGATCAGAGCTTTAGCTGGCAAAAATGGTGTGTTGCGGTTTCTCCTGCTCTGGGTGATGGTAAATTACAATTACCTTGATTTATGGGAAAGGGTTGATGAATTTGTGAGTGGTTCATGAGTAGCTCGCTGTAGGCATCATCCTGCAGCACTGAAGCCAAAGGCACATCAGTGCTGACCTCAGAGGGGGTTGAGATTTGGATCTTGCTGGTTTTGGATTAAATCCATTTCCTGTGGATTTCTTCTGGTTTCAGTGGATGTTGACTTGAATCACCTAAGGTATCATTGCTATCTTTTGCCTTCATTTGGAGTTGCAATGCAATTTTTAAGGCTCCAGTTCTGGAAAAAAAAAAAAAAAAAAAAAAAAAAAAAAAAAAAAAAAAAAAAAAAAAAAAAAAAAAAAGAGGAAGAGACAAAACCCTCCAGGTCAGGCCAAGGTTCTCTTTGCCAGTATTGTGTCTCTGTGGCTCTGTGTCACAAAGGTGGAAGAGCAGGGCAGTTGCCTCCCAGAAGACTCACTTGGTTTGCAGTAATTCACAACTTTGTGCTTCCCAGAGCTGGAGGCAGTGTTTTTGTGTTCAGTTGCCTTTCATATATGCCATCTTCTTCTCCCTTTCCTTCCTGTTCCCTTATCCTGGAAGTTTAAATGCCGGCAATAATGATTTCGTGTGCTCCGTTCCCAGTAATTCCTTGCAGTTGTTTTTGCTTTTTCACTGTTGCAGAGCAATGATTTGGCATTTCCATAGTGCTTTTGGTCATTATGCCACATTCTCATTCCTGCATGGTAATGCCCAACACAGAGTCCATCTCTATCCAAAAACAGACCCACAGAAACACTGAGCTGTGATTTGAGAAGTTTGAGCTTTCCCTGTGCATCAGCTTTCCTGGGTGATCCCTGCCTTGCCCACACAGACACCAGGCTGATGCGATCACAGCATCAACTGATTTCTTCCAGGGGCTTTTTACAGAGCTGCATCCTCTTGGGAACCCTCAGGCCCTCTGGCAATAATGTATTAAAAATCAAGACAATGCGCATCGCATTTAATACTGCAGTTGTTTTATTCTTGAGTTTCTTTTGTGGGTATCATCTGAACTTTGCAAAGTCCTCCTTTTGGGGGCAGGGAATGGGGGTTTGGGTTTTGTGTATGTTTATTTGTTTGTTTTTTACGATTTTCCTCTAACCACTTCTGTCAGGGCTTTAACTTCAGAAAAAAAATTCTTGGGTGCCCCCGGTGAAGCTTTTCTGACACGGGGATCTTTCCAGTCTTCTTGTTTGTGAACATCTGAGCCTTATCTTCTCGGAATGCTTTTTTCTTTTTTCTGTTGTTTGTTTTTTTGGGGTTTTTTTGTTTGTTTTTTGTTTGTTTGTTTGGTTGGTTTTTGGTTTTTTGTTTTTGTTTTGTTTTGTTTGGTTTGGTTAGTTTTGGTTTTTATTAACAGTTGGATGATCTGTTGTCCTTTCAGATTCTGTTATCCTGGTGGTAGCCCTAATTTCTTTGAAAATGCAGTGTTACGGTGCTTTTATGCCTTTTGGAAGATGTTTCTTAGACTCTTTCACTTGTGTACTGTTTGCCGTTGGCCTTTTATGAGTTTTTTTATTCATAGCTGGACAGATCCTTATTTTCTTTATGTTAGCTGTTTATTAATAGGCTGTATAATCAATAAGAAAATAGGGGTGGAATAAAAACAGATAAAAATCCTCAGTACAGTCCTGTACAAACACAAACCTGATATTAGCCACTAAAAATAATGTTTTTAGAGCAATGCTTAGCCCACGGTTATAATTAAGATTTTCTAGATCACTGAACTGGTAGAAATTTGTAACTAAATGCCAGAAACTATGATTTGTGAAGTGCTGAGTGAGCCTTAATAGCAATGAAGTGTTCTGTAGATGCAGAGAAGATTTTTTTTTTCAATTGCTAGTTTAGTTTGAGTTGAGAAAGTCATTCAATGTGGGGAAATGAAGGTACTCCTGCTTTGGCTCTCTCTCTCTCAGTTACTGTTAGTATTAGAAGAGGTGTGTAATCCATTAAAGGAAAATGGCTCTGTGATGGTTTTTTTCTGTTCCTGCTTGGCAGTTCAGAGGCCAGGAGTTCTGGTGCAGCCTTGCTTGGTAGGGGGTGGTGAAGCTGTCATGTAATTTGGAACATGACTGGGGAATTTTTAAAATAGATTTGAAAAAGACTTTAAAGTAAATTCTGCTTGACTGACTGTCTCCTAGACACAGGTGTAAGTAGGATGTGTAGTTTCATTCTGCATTAAGCAGTCTACTGTACTTTGTGCTTTTATTTCATTTATTGAACTGTCTTTATATGATTAAGTGATGTTCTCCGTAGGAGAAGTCTTCAAGGAAATTATTTTTAGGAGGTAGAGAGGGTGGTTGGTGGGGGTTTTGTTCACTTTTTTAGATAATGTTTTATTTGAGCATCACTTTCTTGCTGTAGTGTTGTACCACATTATGATAGTATGTGTAGCTGTGCAGGCACTATTTTCACTGTTGGCTAAATACAGAATTAGAGAAGTTTATTTTGGACAGAAATGTTTGTAACATCATCCAAAGTAAAGCTGTTCTTTAAGAAAAAGTAATAAAGTAAAAATGAAAGAGAAAAGCTGTGTTAATGTAAACAAGGTTAAGTATTATTAACGAGCAAGAATTTTGGTATTATCACTACTTTATTTAAAGCAATGTGACCTCTGAACAAACATCCCTACCAAACCAAGTGCAGCTTTCCATGGCTGCAGTCTGGCAGAAGGGGAACCGTGAGGGAGTGAGGAGGGGAAGGGCATTGGGAGCTGAGACGTGGATTTTGTTCTCATTTCTGCAGTGCTGGTGGCATGATTGCAGAAGAATCGCTTACCCTGTATATGCTGCAATCTGCTCATCTGCAACCACTGCAGCACCGGCACCAGGAGCAACTGCAAAAGAAGTGTTTGCAGATGATTGCAGATATTGCACATCAGTGATATTCCTGCAGAAATGGCTAAGGAACTTTTATAGGATTGGATTGACAGCAGCTGTTCAGAGCTAACTCCTTTGATGTAGTCTGCTAGTGCCGAGAAGAAAGAATTCAGCAAAGTGGAACTTATTTCTATTTTAATATCTCTTAGACATGCTGAGAATAAAAGGATGTAACATTTTCCAGTCAGAAAAGAGTTTTAACATGATTTAGTGTGTATATAAGGGTCAGTTGGGAAAAGGGAGGGCAGACTCACTTCTGTGACACGCTGGGCCATTTGTCCTGCTGTCACAGCACCACCTTCCAGAACAGCAGGTTTGGACAGCACCTTGCGCTGGTGGATTATTAAGGAATTGTAACATAGCGGAGTCTTGTCCTGTGTTGAGGGATCTCCATACATGGACTCTGTACAGAGGCAAAATCTGCAGGTTAGAAAACTTGGAACCACAGTATTGTAAATGAGTTTCCTATTTCAGGAAATTACAGGGAACAGTTAAGATGTTCTCACTTTCAAATCAATTACTTATGCCCTGCAAAGCAGACATAGTTTATTTTACTGAAGAAATTCAGAATGGGCTGGAGGGAATACTACAGTGGAACCACATGCAGGTGAAAAATACCCAAAAAGGACCTTTTTGTTGGTTCTGTTGTTTTGGGCGGGGATTTTATCCAGTAATTTACAGGAGTGTATTTAACGCAGTTAAAACTGTGTGCTCTTTGCGAGTGGTGTCTGGTTTCTATCATGTTAAAGTTAACGCAGCTCTTCTGGTGATGGTAATTGGAAAGTAATTTCTCATCCACGTGGTAATTCAGCATCTGGTGCACTGAGCTTCTGCAGGCTGACTCTTAGATACTTTCATAAGTCGTGTACGTGCTAATTTGGATAGACTGGCTTGTGTCTTGGGACATTTTTATTCGCAGTGTACTTATTCCTTGTTCTAGAGCTCCTGCCAAGGAAGTAGAACTTGAGCATTTGGACAGCTGAAGCAGGTTTTATTGATAGTGTAACTTTACTGATGCCGTTCATTGCAAACCATTCAGAAATTGTTTGAAAAAAGTGGGAGACAGGAGCCAAACTGCTGATGATAAAAAGTTGTTTAGGATAATGAAGAGGAGGGACAGGCATCATGAAGAGCAGGAAGGACTTGCAATCAGAACAAATGGCCATTAAACTAATAGCTAAGACTCGCTTGATAAATATAAAGTCCCACAAAAGCAGTGTTGTGGTTTCATATACACAGTGATGGACGCTGGGCTGTTCATGCTCAAGATGATGGTTCATTAGACATCAACTTGGTTCAGCTGTGATGGAAACAGCAAAAGAAACTGGTGCAAATTATTAGGGAGGAACAAAGAAATTATAGAACATAGTTCTGCCTCTGTGAAAAAGTGTTTTGCTGCTCAGGCTGGCCGGGTCTGGTCCCCCATCTCCAGAAAGCACAGCAGAACTCGGAAAGGCAGGTGCAGACTGGCCAGCCTGGCAGGGAGGGAAGGGGAGAAGAAAGCAGGACTCTCTCAAGTCTCCAGTGGCGTGGTGAGCTGAACAACAATATCTTACCCAGTCTCATCATGGCCAGAAACTGGAGGGCACTGGCAGGGAGTGAGCTCTGCAGGAAGGAAAGGCAATGTTTTTTTCTTTCACATAATCTGCAGTTAAGCTTTCCTGGTAAATGTAGTGAGTGGTGAATTGCTGCATGGATTTAAAAATGAGTGGAGAAGTGTAGAAAAGGCAAATCCTTGAAAAGCTGGGAGAGCACATCCTCTGAGCTGCTGGTGGGTGGCTGGAAGGTGGCTGGCTTCACTGAGAACCATCTCCACATCCTAGTGCCTTTTTTGCTGCTCATGCATAGGCAGCTGCTGTCATTCAAGCACAGGGTCAGGATAAGGATGGACAGGACCATCTGCTGCTCTGACCTCGTTCTTGTACTTCTCAATTTTTAAAATCCCTTTCTGTCTCTTGACTATCCTTTTATGCAAATGTGTAAAAAATCTTAACTTCTCTTGTTTATCCCATAACTTGTTGCTAAATTGCTGGAGCAAATTCTGCTGCATAAGGCACCTCTTCAGTAAGTATGCTGTAGTTTTTGACTCATGCTTTCTGGCAAGAAAATTGGGTAAGCCTAGACCTTTGTAGCTGTAGAAACAGGTGTAGCTGTGGTATGTTGGCATAAGAGCTGTTGATTGTGCTTGTGTCTGACTTGGCTGTGGCTCACCTTGAAGGCTTGTTCATATTCTCAGGTTCTGCTGTCTCAGACTATCTGGGCTAGCTGATAAAATGAATTACTTGGATTGCTGCCTTCCTTTGGATGTACATATCAACAAGGACACCTGGATATCTGCAGGAATGCAGAACATGGTAGTGGTGGGTGCACAACTACAGCCACCAGAGGGATGGACAAAACTGGGGTTAAAAATGGTCAAAATAACACAGCATCCTGGCCAAATGAGCAACCTGCAAGCATGATACTAATGGTACTTGTGTCCAGTATGTGAGTGCTCCAAGGAAGCTCTGTGGAAGGGGCTGTGTCCCATGTCAGCGTTTCCTTTTGTCCCAGCCATGGTAATGTTGGCACACAAGTGAGGGAGTGGGTAGCCTGTCACTTCATGCCCTGTTACTGAGTGCAGAGCGGGGCCAGTGGGGATCAGTTGAGCTTTGTGGAGAAGTTTGTTAGGTTTTGTTCTTTCCAGAAGTTCTGTGCTGCAGCTGAAATAGATGATTCATTGTTAATGTGGGAGACTTGATGGATACTTAGCACTGATGACATTGAGTGCTTGCTGAAATGAGCTCAGGGGTGATCTGGCCCTGCATACTTCCAAGAAGCTGACCATGACATCACAGAATCATTTAGGCTGGAAAAGCCCTCCTAGCACCATTGAGTCCCGTCATTAACCCAGCACTGCCAAGTCCACCATTGAACAACATCCCTGAACACTTCATCTGCACTGTCTTTGAAATTCCTTCAGGGATGGGGACTCACCCACTGCCCTGGGTATCCTGTGCCAAGGCTTGACAGTCCCTTCTGTGAAGAAATTGATCCTAATATCCAATCTAAACCTTTCTTGGGGCAACTTGAGGCTGGTGCTGTTGCTTGTTGCATTTAAGTGTTATGTAATGCTTCACAAACTTGTTACAAGTCTGTTTTGTTGATTATGTTATTTTTTCAATGTGAGTCAGACAGTCAGTCATGGTTAGCTTATGTGGAAAAGCAATTGCAGGAGAAAGGTTTTTATTTTCCCATTCTGAAAACCCAGCTTTTAAGTTCCCCTGCTTAACAAATGATTACTTTCTCATGCCTTTGAAATGCGTTAGGGACCAAAATTAAACCAACTGGAGTATTAAATTATTTACTTTATCACTGTTGCTAACTACATCACAGAAACCATGAGTAATACCAAAAACCTTTGGACACAAGGTTTGCCAGCTGCTTTCTGCATTGTTCCCAGTCTGAGGAAACACTCCAGAGTCAGTTGTCCTGCTCTGCTTTTCTGTACCTTGAGTGTGGCATTGCTGCAGAGTTATCATTATTACACAAGAGAGACGCAGTTTATTACTTCTGTGGGAATGTCGGGGTAGCATGTGGAGGGAATCCTCAGTTCCTATGGGAAAGTAGCTCAGCTCCAGCTCTGGCTGCACTGTCCCTGGCCGTTGGTCTGCTCTGGTGCAGAGGGGTTCTTCTGAGCCTGGAACAGGTGGGAGAAGTGCCTGATCTCCGGGAAAAGAGGACGAGAGTGCTCCGGCTGTGGAGTTGGGTGAGCACATGGCGTAACCTGACCCACAGAAATTAAATTCACACAACTCATAAATCCCTTTGCTGCTTTTGTGGCCTCAAAGGTGATAGACTCTAAAATTTTCTGGGGTTCAATAGGTGTATTGGGTCCTCTGTTATATACATAATGAAGCAAATTCCAGCTACATTGAACTCCAGGAAAGTGTGGTCTTGGTTTAGAGGAAATGATAAATTTTCTTAGTGTTCACTTGTCATTTTTCCTGGACTCTGTTTCTAGTTTATAGCTATAAGAGAACTTTAAAAAGGCAACCTGATGTTGTACAGTACCAGACTCTGCTATTGAAGTTACAGCCTAGAAATAAATTTTTTTAAAAAATTAAGAAGAAAAGTAAAAGCATCATTTCACGCTGAGTAACAAAATTAAGTTGTTCTGGCTTGAAGGAACTGTGCTGCCTTAGGAACGTGAAACTCACATTGACACAAGTAATGTGTATTGTATATCAGCCATAACACATTTCTGTAAACATCACCTAAATGTAAATGTTGGATTTTTTTTCTTTCTTTATAAAACATACTGAACTGTTGGGGAGTCACAACCAAGACTCCTTTTAGAAATGGTCTGTCAGAGGCATTTACTCATATTCTCAGTAAGCTTTAAGGCTGATTGTGAGAGTATATAATTAACTTTAGAAGGGCCATTCTTTATCTCTTGACACAAATAAACTTTAAGCTTGCTTCTTCCTGCTCAGTCTGCACAGATGCTCTCCCCAACTGTTCATCTGTTGCAAACCTTTTCATTTGCAGATGAATTGCAAGTGTGCTTTGGTCCCTGCTTTTAATGAGTCCAAATGACTTATATTCAGAGGTGATCAGGCTAGGGGGTCACATATGAATGACAGCTGCACATCTGGCAGCAAAGGAAATTTGACATCAGTCCAGTAGGGAATCTGCCTGAATGCTCAGATATTTGGAGGTATTGAAAGAGTAAGTGAGCTGTTGCCTTCCTGCTTTTCTGGTCCATGCCCAGTGCTGTTGTCTGATATCTGTGGGAGCTCTGCTGCTGGAGAGGGTGCTGGGTGAAGGCCAGGCTGAGCGGCGGCATGCCCAGAGCAGGCAGATTGCAGCAGAACTGGCAGAGAGGTCCGCAGTGCAGGGCTTGGGCACACACAGCGAGAGCCCCACAGGTCCCCAGCCTATGTATGACCGGGCTGAGGAGGATGGAGCATCTACTGCCTTAGAGAGGGCCAGGCCTGTGGTGCTTGAAGCTTCACACTGGAAAGTTGACACCTCTGCTGGAGGCTTTGTGCTGGCTAAAACACATTGAATGAATAAATAAACCTGTTTTCAAAGACAATGTTCTAGTATTACCTAGCTTTAGTGCATTTTGTGGTGGTCTTAAATGCGACTCTGTTTCAGGTTGTGGCAAAAACCTAAATATGTGGGAGTAGGACTATAGTTTTTTATTCAGCCATATACTGTACTGTTCCGTACTGGTTTGTGTGTGAGGAATAAGGTTGCTCTGTGTATCATACAGGTTAGTAAAAGCTTCAGTATGCTAAGAACTTTAATATAGTTAGTCTAGGGATATGTTTTGAAAAATCCCACTCCTTCTCTCACTAAGAGCACAGTCTGTTTCATCGTTTTATTCTAATTTTTCTTTGCAAGGTGGGAACCATCTTAGATACTGATCTGTAACCCTGGTAGCTGCCCTAGCACTTGCCTGTGTGTGCTTTTGGAGTGTGTTTTCACGTACCTGCCTTCTGGAGGGTTTGGCACTATGTTTTCTGTCATATTTTCAAAGTAATATTAGGTTCTCCGGGGATCTGTTGTCCTTCTAGAGGTTATTTTCCTTGTAATGCATCTTCTTTATTGTTTGTGTACAGCACGTAAAATATTACTCCTCCTGTAAAGTGTACTGCTATTTCTCCAGCAGGAAAAAAAGCAACACAAAATCAATGTTCTACAGCAGAGGTGAGTGTGCAATGCTGTCCCCAGTCCTGCTTGCAGTGGACACTCTCTGGGCAGCATTTCTTGCTTTTCCAGGCCTTCCTTGTCCCAGAGAAGAGCAGCTCATTCATTAGGTGATGCCTGTGCTTAGCAAAGAATAATCCCAATGCTTCTTCCAGGTGATCCGAAGAAGTAGCGATGAGGAGAAGTTGCTGTGCTTGGTCCGTCAGCGTGCAGGGCACCACTGCCAGACGGCTGTGATCGTGATCCTGATCCTGGCCTGGGAGGGGATCCCGCACCTCCTGGCGGACACGCTGTACAAGGAGCTGACGCAGAGCCTGCGCAAGTACGGCTGTCCCACGAGCCGGCGCTGTGCCCTCAATGAAGAGTGAGTCCCTGCCCTGCGGGAGCCCTGCAGTGTTCCTGAGAGTTCAGGAGTTCAACTCATTCCACACCACCAGCTGTCATTTCAGTGTCACACCTCGTTTCTGGCTTTTCCGAGAGAAGAGGCTCTCAGTGGGAATTGCATGTACCGTGCCCAAGGCAAGGGGTGGCCGTGAGCTGCTTCTGGCTCTGTGCACACTGCCCAAACACCACCAACGTGCCCTGTGCACACACAGCAGTGCTAACAGAGTTGCCAAGAAGGGGCATTGTGACTTTGTAAAGTAGACGTGAGGTTGAACGCTCAAAACTAGGATCTTCCTCTCTGTGCCTCTGAGAGGAATTTAGTTTAATTGATTAGAGAATATGTTGCAACTGCAGTGGTGCCTGTGTACTGATTTCTGTGTAGCCCACATTTAACAGGCTCTGAGACCTGTATGGGGACCTGAATCTAATACTTGTTCTTAAAGTGCCTGCTCAGAAAGTCAAATCAATTTGGCGTTAATGGTTTTGCCGCACATAACACAAGAACTATTGGAGTTGGGGTTACCTTAAATAGCAGGGCTATTTTCTTGGTTGAAGATGTTATCCAGCTGGAGACATCAAAATGAATGCATGGGTGTATTTATATAGCTATAAGTAAGTGTTCATATTTCTGTCCCAAAATTGGGTGTTGGGGGAGCTGAGACTGTCTTCGTGGACAAAAATCAGCCCTCCACACATGAGTATTTTCTTAATAGAAAATTCCTGGTTAAGTCATGAATTTCACAAATTCCTTTGTTATGCTCTGTATTAGAAATAGCAAAATAGCACTGACCTAAAAAAAACCCGGACCCAAGAGCTGTGTTGCCAGCTGACCTGATGTGTCTTCATTTCCTTTTGTAGTCGTACTTGTGCATGTCAAGGACTTGACCCAGAAACTTGTGGAGCATCATTCTCATTTGGCTGTTCATGGAGTATGTATTTCAATGGCTGTAAGTTTGCCAGGAGCAAAAACCCCAGGAAATTTAGGCTTCTCACTGATGACCCTAAGCAAGTAAGATTTATTTCTCTTTTTTTCTCAAAATGCCTTTTCTGATGATTTTCAGAACTAGACGTTCTCACCCCTTTTCTCCCCCACATTTATGTGTAACTTACCACAGACTCACACCCAACAAAGTTTTTGTAACTGTAGTAATTTAGAATAAATGACACTGTGATTTCATTCAGTGGAATAATTACTATGTATTTATATATCATAAAATTATTCTTAATGCTCTTCTGCATGCGTATTTAGCTCACTGCGTAAATCTCTGTGAAATTTTAAGTCTTTGTCAGTAAATGCCTTTTCCTAAGGGCCAAGCCTGTAGCTTGGGGTTTCAGACCTTTTGCCTTGGTACAGAAATTTTGTACCTTGGGCTTGCACTGCTTTCCCACTGCTGCAGGACCAGCTGACAGCCTGGGCTCCCCTCTGTCACTAAGAATAAACTGTTTTTTTTCTGTGGACTGCGTTTTTTTGAAATAGTTTAGAAGGAATGAATACACTAAAATGCAATGCAGTGAAAGATACCATAATTGCTGCCTATTAGTGTTAGTGATGCCATAAAGGTGAGGCAGCACAGCAAACAGTGGTGGATTATGTAAAGTAACAAACCTCTAAATAAAAAAAATCCATCTACATTAGTTACTTTACATTAAAAGTATTTTCCTGAAGAAGAAAAAAAGGTGTTGTAAGCTGGTAACCACTGCCTGGTGAAAAGAGACTTCTCAGGGTGACTTCCAAAGTGCCTTTTGTTCTGACTGTAGGTGTCTGTAGCCCCACTTCCCTATGGAACTCCTAGGTGAGAGTACCACATCTTTCCTAGCATAGCTGACGTGTTTTGAGGCACTACTGGGCACTCAGTACCAGGTTCTCTGTTGGGGTTTTGCTGCCAGTAATCTTTCTATGTGTACACAGTGTGAAACATCCATTCTTTAGCAATAGGTGCCACTTGATTCACTGCAGGTAAATATTCCTCTCAGCTCCTTTTTGTCCTAAGAGAGTTTATGAAGTATTGCTGATGCACATGAATGCAGGCCCTCAGTCTCCTGCGAGCCGTGTGGAGTCCATTCCACTGTGGGTATTCACAACCCTCATTAGGGCCCAAGGTGGGGCTTCTGCCCTCAACAGAGCACATGCTGCCCTTCTGCCCTCCTCACTGAACACCTGCCTGAGGCACGACAGGCCAACCCCAGCTCTGCTTGTCTCAAGAGGGAATTTGTTTTATAAACTTCCAGTTTATAGGAAAATGTATTTAGTGGGCATTCTTTCATTTTAGGGATCCTGTTCCTTCTGTCCTTTGCCACTCCCTGTGTGTTTAGGCTCTCCCCCTGTACAATGTTATGCATGGAGCATTCTGTGCATGCATTTTCTCTGTTGGTTTCTGATGCTGAGTGAGATGAGGTTAAGGATGTAATATACTGAAGAAAGAATTGTTCCTAGGATAGATACCCTCCTGGTAGGATGGATAATTAAGGATACATTACTTTCAATGTGTGGTTCAGAAAACCTTGTGGTAGCCATATACAGCTGATAAAACTGGGTTTGGTACAAGTTAAAAATACAGTATGGTCTTGTGATGTAACATCCCATTGAAAAAAGTGAAGTCTCCTGGTGTTTATGTATGTTGGAGTTTACAGTGTGTCATGATAAGTGGTGATTTTTTAAACAAAATGAAGCAAGCTGCTGTTTTTTGCCACTATATGCTGTGAAAAACTGAAGCTGCAGTTTTCTCTCAAAGCCTGGTCCATGGAGGAAAAGAAATTAGGGAGTCTGTCACTGCCCTCTGCTTTCCCACTTGGTTGGTGATTTTCCTGGAAAAGCAAAAACTTAGGATAAGAATTTAGGGATTGTTTCTACAAATAAGAGCTTAAATATGACACTGCCATAGAAGCCTACCTAGCTAATTCTGTGTTTACATGGCTTAGCCTAAGGAAGGGAATATTATTTCTGAATCTAGTAGTTATTTCCATTAAGTCCTGATTTTTTCTTCTCCAAAGAAGAGAATAGTTAACAAATGTTCCTGTTAGACGTTCTGCTGCAATATGAGAAAAGTACCTGAGAGACCTAAGAGCTGAAGTTAAATGCTGTTAGGAGTTTCTCACATGGTATGTGAGCACAGGCTAAGGCCCCATAAGCAAAACACGAACAGAAGACCTGGGCTTTCATCCCCACTCAGCTTGAGGTATGATTTTTCTCCTCTGGAAGTTACTTCTGTGTTTTTGTATGCAACATACCTCACTCCTTGACTGTGTAGGGAAAATGATGCAGAGATTAGTAGTTCCTGTGTGCTGGGTTCCTTTGACCTAGCAGGTATCCTCTGTTGTTATTTGGCTGATTGCTGTTCAACAGCTTTGGTGGTTTAGGCATTTATGCTTAGTGACAACGGGCAGCAGAACACAAGTCAGTTTAATGAAATATGAGGTACAAGCTGACCTATGTGGCCTCTCTAAACTGGCTGAGAGTCTTTTAAAGCAAACTGCAGCACCCAATGTTGCCTTTCCCTGCAGGAGGAACTTCTTGAAAATAATTTGCAAACGTTAGCTACTGATGTGGCTCCGGTTTATAAGAAGCTTGCTCCAGAAGCTTTCCAGAACCAGGTGGGTGTGTGTGACATCAAGCTCTGAACAGCAGCACAGTTTCAATCCAAGGAGCAGCCCAAGAGTGTGTTCCTGGGTGGAGCTGCAGCCCTCACGGGGGCCGTGAATCCCGGTGCATTTGGCAGGTTTCCATACCCTGCACCTCCTTACTTCAGCTGGTGTGCTTAAGTAGCACCGTATTTTTATATGTGAAAAATGCTTAGATATAATACTGTAAATAAAATGTTTTCCTTATCCAAGACATTTTGATTGTGGCTGACCTGATTATCTCGTTGGCATACAGCTGCAAATGTTAACATCTTTCATAGGAAAATATGAATCACTGAGTCTGCCTGGCTACCTTGATTCTGTCACAAAGCTGCTGATGGCTCATGGGGTTGCAAACACACACTTTCAGTGCTGAGTGTCGGTAGTTTGTTTTCCTTTCAGGTGGAAAACGAGCACATGGGCCCTGACTGCCGGCTGGGCTCCAAGGACGGTCGGCCCTTCTCCGGTGTCACGGCGTGCATCGATTTCTGTGCCCACGCCCACAAGGATACACACAACATGCACAATGGGAGCACTGTGGTACGTACACAGCCTCTTCTCACTCTTGCTCTTCACTGGGATTACTGCGAGCTCCAAAGTGCTGCTTGTGGGTTCATTTGCATCAAGGTTTTGATGTTGCTTCAAAATTAACTGTGTGTTGCCATTTATCAATACCTATGTTAATTGCATGTATTTGTTACTGTCTACAGATGACATGAGTTCATCTTATTATAGAATACATCAAAAAGGGGATGAGAGTGATCCTTCCTACAAAATACCTCCATTTTGTAAAGACACCTGGTCCTTTGGAGAGGCCTGGCCAGAGGGCAGATAAGTTATTCGTGGGAGAGGGCTGATATTAAAGGCAAATAATTGTCTAACCAAGGAGCTGTACAGACGTCCGTAGAGGAAGATCTAAAGCAAACTAATTCATTACTAACTTACCTCCCCCAGGCTCATCAAATTCACCCTTTTTTTGCACTGGGCACTTACCAGGCTTTGTGTTAATGTACTTACAGGTCAGGAACATAGAAAGTACAGATTGTGGTGGAGCCAGGTGACTGTTACAGTCTTTATATCTCAGTACAAAAGGAAAACCCACAGATTGGTGTGGCTGTTGTATGAAATACCTTGATGGATTGCCAGTGAGAAACTTGGTTGGGAATTACTCAATTAAGTGGTCCTCTAGACATTAAGACCATAGTGTTGAAGAAAGACTCAAGCTCAAAGCAGAAAAGATAAAACTGGCAGCATTCTTTGAGCAGTTGGAGCATCACAGTTCTCTGAATAGCGAGGGTGACTTCTTGTACAGCAGCACACATAACAAGAGTAACTTTTCTATCAAAGGATGTATATCTGGAAAAAAATCTGTCTAAAATCTCTGCTTACTCTAGAATATTTCTTGTAATATTCTATTACATTCAATATTCAATTTTAATGCACATTGAATTATTGCGTTGCTGTGATTCAATAAAGTGTTGCATTTACACCTATAGTTAACATTGAGCATTTGTATGTGACACCAATGAACAGTTGTTCAGTGTTAATTTTGTGCTTGTAAGGTGAGCAAATGTCTTCCTTTAAAGTGTGGAAGCAACTCTGGGAATCCACCAGGAATGCCAGTCCTCAAGAGACTATTCTTTTTGCTTAGTGTTGGAAGTATGCATTGCAAAATTGCTTCTGAAGCATAGGAATTTGATGCCCTTAAAGATTCTAGACTTGAAAATGAGACCTCCTTGTCAGACAAACTGCACAATATGCTTTTTGATGAAATTTAGTTTAGATGTTCTGAAAAGAATAGTTTAAGTTCTCTATTACCTCTTAAATTAAAAACGAAATGGCAGCTGAGTCTGCTACTCATTTCGCCATACTGGATCCCAAAAAAATCATAAGTTATGGCCAGAAGCACCTGAAGGGACAATTACAGCTTTTTAGAGGAATGTATTGGGGAATAGTTCTACAACTGCATTTATCTGTTAGCACCTGATGTCATTTCAGCTTCACATTATCCTTGCTGGTGTTGAAACTTTATGGATTGTATGTGGTGTGTTTGCAAGTACAAGTCTCAGAAGCATGGAACATTACAATTTGTGGAAGGTCATTGTATGGACCAGAACTTACCGCTATCACTTTCTACAAAGTTCTGCCAGTTTTTTCACTTTTTTCACAAATGATTATAACTGCTGAAAATTCTGCCTTGCAATCTGGTTTTCATGAGTAGCTCACAAATAAATACTGCACACCTGTGTTCCCTTTATTTAGATAGGATTTCTCTTTATTTTAGTATACTTGCAGCAAGGGGCTGTTTGTAAATAGAAAACAACTGTAAGTATTAACACTCAAGTTTACCTACTTGAATTGGGATTTTATGAAGGTGAATTGGAGTTGGGAGTTACCTCGTGGTCTCTGTGCAGCCTCCCAGTGAGGAGCTGTGGCTGTGGTCACAGGACACACAGTGTTTGCTGTTCCCTGTCTATGCACAATTACAGTCATATGAATTGGAAGCCTAAAGCAAAGAATGTTGGTTTTTGCAAACAGAGTGGCAGGACATGCTGGGCTTGCTTCAGTCCAGATTTTCATGACAATCAAAATTAGGGTTGTTAATTTTGGCTTACAATGAGGTCTGGTAATACCATAGGAAATCGAGTGGTAAGGACACGAAAAGAAATTAGTACATGTGATACCAGCACCTCCTGCATTCCTGTCAAGTTCCAGAAGGTGCTGTGTGGCTGCCTACTTAGCTTAAAATACATGATGATTTCTTACAAATCACTGATCATAATGATGGAGGGGTTATTTACATAACTGTTCATGTATTTTGTCTGTAAAATGTACTGAGTGCAAGTACAATTCTGAGGTGACAGCTCTCACAGAGATTGCTTTCTGCTAACGTGGTAATGAACAGAATGAGAACAATCTGCATTGCACTAAAAACCTCCAGCATCCATGACTTCACTATTTTTCACTTGTTTCTTTTTAACTGCTTGTCATGCCTTGTTTTTTAAAGTCTATACACCGTGTACTTGTCATCTTGGCCCCTTGTTAGTGTTGTTAAGATTTCTTTCCTTTCTCCTTATGCAAACACAAAATGATTATTTATAAAATCTAAAGTTCTTCTAGGCTAAAAAGGCTGAAGTAAATACCTTCTAAGTTGATAATTGCAAATGCTGCTGGCTGTTAGTGTGACGCCTTTTTGTTTTCTCCCTTCATCATTGGTAAATCACTTTTACCGCAAGTATGACAGGAATTCTGCGCAGGCCACCCCAAGTAAAGGAAAACCAGAGTCTATTCAAATTATTTAAACCAGGCACAGACATAAGTTCAGCAAAGGACTCACATGAGGTTAATAATAAGGAATAAGTTTACTGTACACTTAAAAGAATACATTTTAAAACATTCTTGCATTTTTCTCAGTAAGTGTGTTTGATCAGCTGCACTATTAGTATGCGACTCTGAAAAGAAATCATCCTGTAAAGTTTGTGTTAGCAGTGGGAGTGTCTTGGAAATGCCCTCTGGAGATACAAGAGAGAATAGTACATCTTAACTTACACAAATTGGGGATTACCATTACATGGTAATTATCACTGGAGATCTGAGTTTCTGAACATTGTTCCTGGCTAGCAGAGTCAAGCTCTGAATTTACACTGCTTCTGGTAGAAAGCTAAAAGCAAACACTCACTGCTTGCTCTGTAGTAGAATGACAGTTCTACAGAGATGTAAACTAATATGTTTGTCTCAAAGAAGCAAAAGTAATTTCTGCTACAAATTGAGGTTTTTTGAGTTTTAAAAACTGAAGAGTTTTAAGGTGTTAAATCTTTAAGGTGATAAATATACCGTTGATTTTTACTTAGACTCTTTTGTCATCTCTTAACATTCTCCTAAGGGCCACTGATGTATATTATAGCTGCAGTGTTAGAGTGCATGTTCCTTATGGATATGAAGCTAAATGAACAACACAGATAAAAGCTTTATAGTTATTGATGGAGTCTGTGAAATGTAAGTATTTTTGTTTCTTTATCGGATTAGCTGTGAAGGGTCATGTCCTTCATATCTGTGGGAATCTATTTAAGGCTCTGGCAGTGTTCTTTTTGGGGTTTAAAAGTGACTGGGACAAAAAGGCTGTTGCTGTTTCTGCAGCTTGTATGTGGATGTTCCTCATCCAAGGGGGCACGGGGCCCTTGTTGCTGGGGCTGAGGAAGGAGAGAGACCAGTTGCAGTTTTGTGTAATCCCTGGTGCCACACAGTCTGCAGCAGACACTGGGAAGAAGGAGAGAAAGATAAATCTATGCTTTGAGGGCAGCTATAATGTGTAATTTATTACTGGCAGTAGAACTAAGCAGTGACAATCACCAGTCTATCAACAAACTCTTTGTGGTTCGGATTAAGTCCCCAAACCCTCTGCCTTTGCAGTAGCTGACTGTATTTCTGCAGGCACAGCCCAGCACACCACTGGCGGAGGGCTGCAGGCCTTTGCAGTAGCTGACAGGATGGCTGTGCATGGTCACACTGCATTCTGCACCCTCCACTCGCTTTGGGAGCTGCAGCAGTACCAAGTGCTTAAATTGGTGCTTCAGCTTATGACAGATGGGAGGAAAAATTAACTCCTGGGCCTGTAAAGGAAGGATTTCTGTTAGGTTTTTATATTGTGCATATGGAGAAATGTGAAAGGTTCACTCTGCTAACCTGTGAGCTCCCAGAGAGCAGTTCCTGTGCCATACTTGTGTCACCTGTCTGATGGCACAGCCTGCGGGCATGAAGTGGGGGAAAAGGAAAATATGTTTGGGGTTCCCTTCTCTGGTTTAGCCCTACACAGACTTGTTCAGGGTAGATCAAGCCAACAGAACAACGTGGTTTGTCTTGGTGGCAAAGGAGAAGCAAAGATATTTTATGTGTGATGGTGGGCAGGGCTGCAGCAGCATCTGAGTCCCCAGTGGCACCCACTCTGTCTCCAGCTGCATGGTGGGGCCATATAGGAAACCTGATTCCATCTCTCAGGCTTAAAAAGGCTGTTTGACTGCTCTGCTGAAATTTGAATGTAAAACATTTGTCATTACAACGCAGTGGAAAAGCCTCCATCATTTCTACATGTGAGGTTCAAGAGGACACAGGCAGATCAGAGACCCAGCATAACACATTGGAAGCTGTGTGGCTACAGATGGATGTCTGGAGGGAATTGCATTGAGTTCCTGGTGCATTTTAAGTTTAAAAGAAGGGAATAATAATTAAGTTTCATAAACATGCAACTTTTACCATGACATCACTAAACCCAGAATAGGTAATGGGTTTGATCAGCAAGCACATTGGAAAGCTAAACAAACCATTTGGCCAACATTTCTTTGGCCTTTGAGCATCCTGGATGATTTAGCTGCCTGTTTTGGAAAAAGCAGAGTAGCAGGATATGCAGCTTCATGCTGTAAATGGCCTTTAACAGACTTGATGGTTTTCTCATGTTTGTGTTTAATTTGGTCAGTTTGCAGCAGTGTCAGTACCAATGGAAAATATTGCTTTTCACTTCTCAGCAATAGCTTCTAAGTTCCTTAATGGAATATTTTGCAGAGATTTGAATATTGGAGGGGTTTTTTTTAAGCAGAGACTTCTCTTTTGGTGAATTACCACATTTAGCTTGAAGATTTTAGCTTATCTGTACAGCCTTAATTTATGGCTGGTTTTCCCATTTTATTATTTTCAGTTCTCTGTTTGCCATAGCGGCCTCATTTTTATGCTAAAATATATTAAGGGGGCACTGATTGTGGAAGTACACGTGTATTAAAACTGGTGTTCTGGTATTTAGGCTGTAGATGTACTGGTCTTCAGATCTGGATACAATTTTGGATATACATTAATTTCGTAATATGTGTTAAAATTCAATATTTAACATACAGGGTGTGCTGGAGTTGGCAGTACTTTCACCCTAGTGCTGTCAGTATACTATAGCCCTCATCTTGTATAGTTCCTCAAAACAGTTCTTCATCTTTCTTGTTCCAGAGGGTGTTGGCTTTTGCATGGAAATTTATAATTGGGAATTGGACGAGGGTCTCAATTTTCAAAATAATAAATACTGTGGATTGAATCTTCAAGACTTCTTTCAGACTAGTGAATGGGCCAGACACGGGCTGGACCTGGTATTCTAAAAGACCACTGCCCAGTTTCTGATGAAAATAAATGGGAGCCAGGCCCCTCCATGCTGACTTTATTACTGCTTTTGTGTATAATTTAGATGGGGAGAGTGCACTGGGCTTTCTGAGAACATCACTCATACATAATCGTGCTCTCTGTATGTCCAACCCTCTCTCACCCTTCCTGAATAATTTGGCATTTGCTGGCCAGTTTCAACCAGAGGTCACTGATGTGGCAAAAACTGACTTGTCTTTGGAGATTTTTGAACCTCTTGTTGTGAGTTGTGAAATGTCACTGTGAGTGAGGGGAGCCAGGTCCAGGGATGAGGTGGTCCCAAGCCTGCGGCAGGCCCGGTTCCACTGGCTGTGCCCAGGAAGGCTGGGAGCAGGGATCACTGTGGGCCTGGGGCCGTGGGAGCGCGGGATGGAGAAGGCCACAGGAAGCAAGGTGCCAATCGCTGCTCACAGAACAACTTCTTGTTTTTTCTAAATCTGCCTGGTAGTGCAGAGGCTGCCCAGAGGAGGTGAGTACGCATGGAGCCGCACCTCTGTGAGCGCTACAAAGCAGCTGCTAACTGCCTTAGAGCGCCCTCTCCATCCCTTCCAGCTGCCTCCTGAAAAGCTCTTCCTTGTCTCTGCCCCTCAGATTTCCTCCTTTTGCTGCTCTGCAACTGCCAAGCTTTGCGTAGAGCTATTGATAAAGCCCAAGCCACCACTTTTTTGGTTCAGGATTTTTTAGTTTGTGGTCCTGTAATTTTGTTTTTCTAGAAATAATTGTGTGACGCCTTTATGCAAAAGCTGTGCTATAAAATAAAAAGTGTTTGGTTTTTTTTCACCCCCCTAAATAGTAACGTTCTTCTCCCCTGGAATGTTGGGCATGGTGACAAGATTCTGGGAAGTTGGATTGACTGTTTATGATAGGTGTCAGACTCAGCCTGCAGAATGATGGAATGACGCGCTTCCATTTAGGGAGTATCATCTCATCCTTGGATAGTGCTCCTATTCCTTTATGTGTGTAGTTAGTAACTCCTGTGAAACAGCCGCTTCCCTAAGCCATGATATCGATGTATGGCTTTCTAGCCATGTAGCAGTCCCGTGGGAATGGAAGTGACAAAACTGCAGAAGGGTGAATATTTGTACATGTGCTCAGGCACACGGAGCTGTTGCTATCCCCTGGGAATGACACCAGGGATCATAGAGCCCGTGTCGGCACTGCTTTCACAGGGAAGGGTTAGTGTTAGTAACAGCTGGAACTCAAGGAATGCTGGAAACGTTCAGCATTTATAATGACAATAAGAAAACAATTGCAATAAGTTGGAATATTTATTCGCATTTCTAATGTGCGCTCATCAAACTGGTTATGACCAGCACTCTCCTCTGGGCTCCAGGATCTCACAACACAGAATAACAGGAAGTAGGGCAGTGGCCTGAGAGAACATTTCCTGGGTCCTGTGAGTTAATTACAATGGGATGTTACTTTAAGAAAGTGTTGAGAAGGGGGAGGGAGTTAGAGCTGAGATTTGCAAAACATATAGAGCAGTATGAGTGACTGTTTGTGCTGGTTTGGGCTTTTTTCATTTACCAGCCAAAACAAAAACCAAAATCAATTCCAAATCATAGAATAAATTCCAGATCATAGACACTTCTTGTTAAATGCAAAAGTAATCTTTCATATTTTGTAATCCTTAAAAATGAATCTGAACACCAAAGATGTATTTGTGTATAAAAAAAAATAATCTGAATGCTTTGGAACATTTCAGTATATTTACAGCTGAGATTATTTACCAAGGTTGGCATATATTTGTGGATACTGTAAACTGAGACAAAATTTCACTTTCCCATCCAAGACATGTGCCTTGATCTTAAAGTACCAATAGTTCTTCTGTGTTATCACAGATGAAACAATTATTTGTCAGATGTTTGCATTTGAAAGCCCCACAGTGTTGAGGCCATAAAACACACGTAAGCAGTGAAGCCCAGGATGACTGCCTGAGCCTTTATGTAACTCATGTTCTGTGTGTGTGGTTCGTTTTAACTGATTCTGCTCCTGCCAGGTCTGTACCTTAACGAAGGAAGATAACCGGAGAGTGGGGGTGATTCCAAGCGATGAACAGCTCCATGTGTTGCCTCTTTACAAAATCTCACAAACAGATGAGTTTGGCACTGAAGAGGGCCTGGAAGCCAAGATAAAAGCCGGAGCCATACAGGTGCTCACAGCGTTCCCCAGAGAAGTGAGAATGTTGGCTGAGCCTCTCAGAGCTACCAAGAAAAAGAAACCAGACACAAGGAGGACCCCGACTGAAAAGCAGCCATTGATAGATAAAAAATATTCAACACCAGTAAAACTGAAGACTGAAGCCCCAGAAAATCTTGACAACGCTTTGCATTGTTTAGGTGAGTGACACTTACGAAATTCTTCCAGTCTGTTGTGATTCTGTGTTCTCTTACGCATCTGATGGGAGGGAAAAGCTCCCCTAAAATAAACCGCTTGTATATTCTGCATTTAGGGGTTAATGAACACTGTATTCTGCATTTTAGGGGTTAATGAACACTGTAGCCATTGTTGTCTCACGGGGCAGAAAAAACCCTGGGTGATCACCCAAAAACAGTTTGGTGGTGGTCTGTGAACACCTATGAAGTATTTCCAAGTTCCCTTATTCCAATAAATAATGGCAGTTTGACCATCTTGAAAGAACATTGTTGGGATGTTTACCTAAATACACAACTTGAATTTCTGTCACTTTAAAGTACAAGAACTGTGTTCTCCAATTCCTATGGCAGACAGCTTTCTCAGAATCTGAGCTGTGATACTTTCCTATCAATGGCACGAACACTGCTGCACAGCAAGAGATTTGTAAAATCCCCCAGGTTTTATCAAATGGCAGTGCCAATTGTCCTTTGCAGGACATTGGCACGGAGCAGGGCAGTGGAGTCTGTCAGCAGCAGGTGCCATGGTTGCCCCTGTGCCCCAAGGCCCGTGCGGGCAGCACAGAGCTGTGCCTGGGCCGAGGTGTACGGGGCCACTGCTGCTCTGCATTGTGCTACCTGCTGTCACAGCTTGGGTCGGGCCTCCACAGGGTAGCACTATTGGATGGGACTGGGCAGTAATGAGGGGCGGAAGAGGTGGAAGAAGCCATGGACTTAAATTCTCTGATTAGCAGGTGAAAAATAAAGAAAATTAAAGCACAGCCTGTTAGGAAGAAGAGAGGAAAATTAGCCCATCTGCTGTAATTTTGAATTTTATTTCATGAGAGACATCCAGACCTATGTAGCAGATTTAAGGGGAGGAGTAACAGGTAAACAGGTTTTGAAGAATATCTGTGTTTTGGGGGGATAACATTTAAAAAACAAATAAAAATCCATTTGCTACACTTCTGCAATTGAAGAAGTAACTGAGTGTCAAGGGTTGTTAAAGCTTATTTTCACAGAAAACGCATCTCTCTCCTGAGGTGATGGAGAGCTCAATTCTCAAATGCTGTGTTTAAAATCTTTAGGGCAAAGGCCTTGCTCTGGGATGGGGGCTGATAACGTCATTAAATGCTTTGTTTTATTTCACAGAACAGTTTTTTAAGAGTTGATGTGGCCTCCTCACGTCCCTGTACAGTTTTCAGTTTTTTCATACTAACTATTGTGCCTGTCATTATCTCACTTTGACTTTTTTGCATTCCTCTGGAGGAATGTTTTTAATTCATCACTAATGTATAAATCACTAGGAGACAGAGTAGAAGAAAGAGTAATGCTTCTACACTGTGTAAAACAATTAACCATTCTGTGTATTTATATATAAATAAAGAAGAAACACTGATAGTCGTCCATGAGAGTAAGCAAGAGCTTTCTGTGGGGTGCCAGTCTGCCAGCAAATCACATGTCAAAGCCATTGCAGAGCATGATGCAAACCCCATCAAAGTCAATGGAATTCTTTCCCACTACTCCCATGGACTCTGGGCTGAAGCTACCCATGATGAGAACCAGTCATGTGAGGAGCCTGTTTCCCAGTCAAGCCCAGTAGCAAGGGTAGAAATTGGTTAAGGAACTGACAGAAACTGAACAAGGATGTCTGCGCAGAGGTCTGAAATAATGAGGCAATTAGATGGAAAGATGCAAGACAGGCAAATCACATGACTCAAAATCCATTTTGTAAGGATGGATTTACCTGGAGCATATTGCCAGATACTTTTTTTTTTTAAAGGCAATTTCTGAGTCAGTATTGGAATGTATGAATCGTTGTAATTCAGTAACTGTTTTTGCTGTGATGGACAAGATCCATAAACATGCTTTTTCCTTTGATCAGAATATGGGGTTAAGGCAGGTCAGAATTTTGACTGATTCACAGGCTGAATTTCAGACTGATTTCATCAATTATATAAAAACTGAAGGCCAGCAGTCAGCTGCTGGGGAGCATTTCTGTAGGATTGGGCTGTGTGAATTGAGATTCAGTGGTTATTTCATTTTATCTGTTTATTTTCTTCATCCCTCTGTGAAATACCTTTCTATTTTATGTACCAGCAGCCTGACTGGAAAAGGTTAAGGCATTGATTGAGCAAGGTTATTATTTTTTTTTTTCACACGTACAGTCATAGAGATATTCCTAGAAAGCTAAAAATAATAATTTTGAAAAATCTGTAGTCAATGTGCATTTTTCATGTTAGAAAGCAAGTATGAATATATAAGAGAGGTATTTTATTGAGAAGTACTTACACTTTGGTGTGCATTTCTTCTAGGGAGCAAAACAGATGCTTTAAAACCTGGAATAAAAATGGAGACTTCCAACCACCTTTATGCCATGAAACATACTTCTAATACTACTAAAAATTGCTCTTTATTAAAACAGTACACGGCTTCCTCCCCCTTTAAGGTGGGTAGTTTACATCCTTATCCATCTCTCGCACATAAGTCTGGCCTAACTGCAGTGACTAATATTCAACAAGATTTTTCAGTTCCCTACGGGTATTTTGAATGCAGTACCAAGCAACCTCACGTGACGCCTTATGTTAATTGCAAGAGCTTTGATGTGTCAGTCAAAGATTATACTGGAATTCTGCTGAACGATAAGGTGAACGGCGTGCCACCGATTCTTCCTGAGGTCACTGCTCCAGGCCCCCCAGCCCACAAAGAGCCCCTGCCCACTATACTTGAACATCAGCCAGACAAACAGAATTGTCAACTTCAGTTGGACAATTCTCCTTCCTCAGAGATAATCGGCTCTTGTGACTCATCAGTACCGCTAAGCTCTTCGGCAAAGGATGCCGTCAGAACCGAAGCTGACTGTTCGCATGGATGCCCAGTGGAAAAGGGCAGCTCCCATCAAGGACAGATCTGTGACTTCGACTGTGTGGACGAAAAGCAAAACAGTGCACTGGGACAACCGGCTGATTCTGAAGAAAAGACTGAGGAATTGTGGTCAGACAGCGAGCACAATTTTTTGGATGATGACATTGGTGGGGTTGCTGTGGCACCTTCTCATGGTTCTATCTTAATTGAATGTGCAAGACGTGAACTCCACGCCACCACGCCAATTAAAAAACCCAACCGCAATCATCCCACAAGAATTTCTTTAGTTTTTTACCAACACAAAAATTTAAATGAGCCAAAACATGGTTTAGCCATGTGGGAAGCAAAGATGGCCGAGAGAGCGAGAGAAAAAGAAAAAGAAGCGGAACGATTGGGAACGGAGAATCCTGAACTGAACTCTAGCAACAGAAAAGCAAAGCAACAAAGTGAAAACAGAGATATTTTTTATGAAGACAATGAGTTCAACCAAATTCCATCCCGCAGAGCATTAACAGTAACCAAGGATAATGTAATCACAGTATCTTCGTACGCCCTGACACGAGTGGCAGGGCCCTACAACCATTGGGCGTAGGCGTTGCTGTGGTGTGCCCCTCCTGGTGCGGTTACATGGTGTTTCTTTAAGGTGCTGTTAAAGAACAAGTCTCGTGTCGTTTACTATTTGCTCATCTCAACCATTTTAAGGCTGAGGTAAAAACAAAAAAAAAAGGGGGGGATTTCTTCTTAAACTGTGACTTTAACATTTGGTGGTGCTCAAGCACATTTTAAGCAAAAAAAAAAATTGTATAGTTTTAATACATTCTAAAAAAAGATTTTGTTTAGGTTATTAACCTTGATTGAATCATTCAGTTTATTATCTTTAGGAATTTATATTTTGGTGCTTTAAATCGTCTGTTTACTACAGAAATCATTTATAGGTATTTTAACAGGTTCACATTTTATGGTGTTAAATCAAGTTATACAGTTATAGCTCTACACAGCTCTTGGTGCTTAACCACATCAAACAGTTAAAAATAAATAAGCTGAATTATTACTTCATGGTGCCATTGCTTTAACAACTTCCAGCCATTTCTATATAGTCCAAATTGCAGACAAATCTTTTAGAAAACCAATTAATTTTGTTCTTTAGATTCGTCAGTAGAATGAAGTTATTGGTAATGATGGCTGGAAGTTGTTTCTAAGCTGTAAATATATATTTTAAAAGCACTTTCTATTTTTAAAATTAACTTGAAATAGTATAGTATAAGGATCATATTGTCTAAGGTTTGTGCATACTCTACAGAAGAAATGATTTTGTTCTTGCTGTGCAGAGTTCCATGATGTTAACAGCTGCAGGATGTATGCTGATAGCATATGTGGTTGTTTTTAACTTGCCCTTTTTCATTGAAGATTTTATGTTACATATAAACAAACAGTTAGGAATTATAGAGCCTTTTTATTCTTTTTCAAGAGAGTGTACAAACATGAAATGAGGAGATGTCTGGTCAATACGTGTGTTGCTATTGGGAGTTATGAATATAATCTGGGTTTTTTTTAAGGCAGCATTTGTTATGGTTTCTTTCAGCAATAGGTGCATCAGTCTCATTTGTTTGCAGCGTTCTAAGTTAACATGGCGACCAAATGTTCCTAATGCCTCAGGGGTAGGATTGTTTTGGGATAAAAATGCCCCCTAGAGTTGCCTTATTCTACTCTGACAAAAATGATAATTTGGGAAAAATACAAAGGAAGTGTTGGAAAACGATCAAATTTCTAATATTTAGCAGCAAAGTTTTTGTTGAGAATAACCTATCTGTAATATTCACCAACTTTCTGAGTTCAGTTTTTTTACAAAAATGTTTTGTAAATTTTTGAAATCATTTATACATTTCACATGGAAAGGGTTGTATCCCTCCTTGAAATTCATGTTCTTCATTTCTGTTGAGAAAGTGACATATCACAAAACAAGTATTTGCTAAACCAGAGGAAAAACAGACACTCCATTGCTTTTAAACACTGTAGCATCCCACTCTTCTTTCTGATTCTCCTCTCCTATGTATTTCCTGTTTAAACTTATTTATTTAAACAAATTACCAAATGACAACATTAGCTAAGGACTGACCTCATCCTGCAACTTCTTCCATGCGAGCTGGCTGGAGGCAGGAGGAGCCCTGACAACAGGGCTCCCCGGGCCCTGAGTGCTGCGGGGTCAGCTCCACAGACAAAGCTGTCCCTTCCTTCTGCCTTCGTGCCTGCCCTGGCTGGGGAAACTGGAGGTAGAATGAAGTCACTTTTCCAGTGTGGAAACATACTAATAATGTACTTGATAATGTTATACTGTAGTGGTGCTGTGTAGAGGAATATGAGCTATCTGGATCTGCTTTATTTAAAGACAAGGTGCTTTTTCCTTGAGAAGCTGAAGTGCAAGAGCTCTTTTTACAGTTTCGGTACGAAAACTACATCAGTGGTGTTTGGAACACATAGTGCCAGTCAGGACCTTGGTGCTACAAATCCTTTGGTGCGGCTATGGATCCATGAGACTGTTCTCCTGTAGCCACGTGCAGTGTTTGCAGGAGCCAGGTCTGAAGTAGCAATCACTATGTAATGATCCTGGGTTCAGTTCTACAGATTCCTGTTCAAATTAACAAAGCTATTAATGGCAGAGGATGGAGGAATTGAACCAGCTCTTTGTATCTTACCTATTTTAAGTAAAACCTGTAAAAACTGGGTATGCTGCAAATTTTAGTTCAAAGCTTAATATTAGTTCAAATAGAGGATATGAAGGGATTGTAAATAATGATAAAACAGAACCAATATTATGCCATTGTTTTGTACCAGCAGTTTTATGCTTATTGACTATGTAATATACAGTATACATCAAATCATTATGGTATTTTGTGTGCCTTAGATTTCCATTTTAATACTTGTATATTTTTGGTGAGCCGAAGATTAGTAGGAATTGCAGCTGTCCATACAGTCAGCAGTACTGTACATTCCGTAGCTGTTCCAGTCATGTATTTGTCCCACCATGTAGAGATTCGTTTATTGGTTTCACTGATAGCCCTGACAGCTTCAGTTTCTGTAGTGCTGTAATTCAGCACTCTCATGTGATAAATTTTCTACACAAAATTGGTAAGCTACAGAGCCATCTCTTTACCTTTTAAAATTGTTCATACCATTAAAATGGATCATTTTTACTTGAATCTTCTCCTACAAATGCCCGCATTTAACTTACTGGAAACTTCAGATAAAAATGTTCCATTGAGAAACCAGCAGCTTCCCTTTAAGGAGTGAGGCACTGAAAGGTGGATTTAAAAGGATCCCTTCAAACAGGTAGTCCAGGTCTACCTTTTTTTGAAATGGCAATTCTAACAAAGAAATGTGTATCTTAACATAATTAATACTATTAACTGATAGGTGCTAAACTCACAGTTACTACTTCATTAATATTACTTACATGAGAGAAATATATCATCTATACAATAACATATCACCCACGGTGCTCTTTCCTTGGCCGTCTTTCACCTAAACTGCTTTTTCAACATGTCCTACCAGGCAGGTTGGCCACTTCCACTTCCTGCTGGACATGTAGTGGGTTGTGATTTGAAAAGCTGATCCTTTCCATTGCCGTAGTGCAGTATAGAAAATGCAACTATTTACTGGTTTTTCAACTCTGTGCTATTTCTTGTAACACTTCAGGATATTTATCAGTCTTGTACACAAATTGCATTGTTTTCAGTAAGGTTGTCATTCTATAACAGTGTTTATCTCTTAAAATCTTCAACTCTGTGGGTCTGCTCTTTCGTTTGCAGCCCACACTACCAGTTGTAATTTGCTCTTAGGTTTTAACCCAAGTACTTCTTGTATAGCCAGACCAGGAGCTGGATTGAAGATTAAGGTAGCTGGCTAGGTCAGACCTGCATGTTTCATTTGGTTTCCATCAACTGGCACAATGTTCTGGGTGAAAAACCAGCACGTGGATTTGGGTGTGGGCTGGCAGTGCTTGTCTTTGGATCATTTTTTACAGTATGCCAGGAAAAACTGTCAGGATCCAACACAGGACACCTCTGACTTCCCAGAAGAAATATGTCTCATCCCTTTGTCCACTGGGGCCAGTACGACTCCATCTCTGCTACGGAGGGGAGGAGCAGGGCTTGTTGCAGGGCCAGTTCTGTTTGACTCCCTGTGGGAGTCACTGCAGTTGTGTCCAATTAAACAGTTACTTTACGGATTTTTCACATGCTAGTGTATTGCAGGAAATAGAAATATTTATACAAATACTTTAGTCACAAGATCCAAGAAGCTTTGTAAGTACTTACAAATACTTGTGGCTTCCAACCTGTAACAGTTGTATTCAGGTTTTTTTTAAGGACTTTCTAAGAATCTTAACTGCTGGTGAAAGTCCTTCTGTTACCCATGACAGTGCTCCTCTAGATGTAGCACAGGAAATAACTGTGGTATCTTGAGCAACATTTTATGTTAAGCATGGGTAAATGACAACTTGTCTAATACTTAAAATTCTTTCTAGCATACACAACTGTATGAGTTTTTTTAAAGACCTTTTTAATTTCATTGCAGTATTAACTAAATATGGTGGATTAAATTTGGGTCCCGTTCACACTGCTGCAGCCCTGCTGACTGCAAAGTGCTCATTCATCAAGTTTTCCTGCAATTTCCATATTTAATTGGATGGATATGGACAACAGTTGACCAACATCTGTGCCAACTCAGAGGTCAATCTTGCTCTTTCACTTCCCATGCAGCTTCTCTGATGATGTTGAAATTAACTCCATTTATCAAGCAGTCATCAGCTTTGTAATCCATTTATATATATGGTTGTTTCTTTTCCATAGAAATCCTGTAATTTCTAGGCTATCAGAAGGAAATAGCTGTGCTCTCAGATATATGAAAAACTCAATTGCATGACCACTTCCATGCTTTGTGTATGTTAACACCAGTTACATTCAGGCAGTGTGGAACAAACTCTTTCAGGCTCATTGTGGTCACTGAATTCAGATTAGGATCTTTGTGACGTCTACTCCATAAAGTTGTGTTTTATTTCGTGTTGTGAAAGCTGTCTGCCAGGCTGTGACCTGTGACCATCTGCTCTTCAATAGCAATTAGAGATGAGGAACAGTCCAATCACGTTTGGGAATTCCTGCTTTATCAGGTTTTGATCTGACTTGCAGGAGGAAGTGTGGAGGGAATAGAATATTGTGACACCACAATACTGCACTGCAATGTCTGTGTCACAGCACTGCTCTAACCAGTGAGATGTTTCATTGTGGGTATTATGTACAAATTCACCCCTTTCCACGCTTCCACCACAGGCAGAAATCTCTCCTTTGGTCTCAGCCTGCTGGTTTAAAAATAATACCAAAGGAGGGAGAGAGTTGGCCTCGTTCTTGATATGCATAGACAAACAAGGTAGCAAGCACTGCTGTCATCGGCAGCCTGCTGCCCTTTGCCACCATCAGGATAGAGAAGACAGCTGATGGGATGCTGGTTGGACTTGATGGCCTTTAAGGTCCTTTCCAACCTTAATGATTCTCTGCACAGCGTAAGTAAATCACAGGCAAAGTTGTGAAGGCACAATTTGTTTTTCTACGTACATGTAGTTGCCGTGGTACTTCTTTATACTAACACTTCTTTTGGTCCATCTGACTTGAAATTCAGTAGCCTACTTTATTTAGTCTGTGACACACTTACATTCTCCTTGAATCTAAAACAGAGTGACCAGTGTCAAAAGTCTAGAATGTGGCTACTTACTCTTAACAGTTCAAGAAGTGGTTTCAGTCTTTTCTGGGATTGCCTGATCTTTAGTCAGTCTTCACAAGTTGTCTACATGCTGCTTTAGGATGTTGCTACAAAATTATAATTACATAAAGGAAAGAGTTTTACATTCAAGGTTTCCTGAAAGACCAAGGATTTCTAATAGTAGAACCTGATCAGGCACCAAGATATATACAGATCACTTCCTCTAAGGAGTGGTTGAATATATTGTGTTTATTACTTCCCTGTTAAAACTTTTTTGGTTCATTTAGAGAATAGGCAAAGCTTTTTAATATTGTCACATACTTGACTAAATTATGAAGACTTAGTTCTACGTGATGCTGTGTTGTCTCCCTGAAAAACACTTAATATGGCTAGCGTTGATTAGTAGTTAGCACTTTCTGCTCTGTACAGGTGACACTGTATACTCCAGCCACCTTTCTCACTCCATGGTCTTTCTGGATCGTCAGGTGTGGTTGGATAGGGTCAGTTAGTGCTGGCTCACTTTGTCACCTGCTGCTGGATGCTTTCAGTGCTTGCAGCTACTCCAGAAGTTTTCCCCTTTGAAGATTTGCTTCAGCACTCGGCATTAGCAGCACTGCTGTCAGCCTGCCTCTGAGTCTCCCTGCACGCTGTCCTGCTTTGTATGGAAATCAGCCATCTTCATCTCAGGAATGTCATAGGAAGCTATTCTCCTTGGGACTCTCCCCCTAAAATCCATTTCTTTCAGTCACCTGGAACAGGCTGCCCAGAGAGCTTGTGGATGTGCCCCATCCCTGGAAGTGTCCCAGGCCGAGTTAGGTGGGGCTTGAAGTAACCAGGTGCAGTGGAAGGGTGGGGACAGGGAGTTGGAAGGAGGTGAGCTTTAAGGTCCCTTCCAACCCAAACCAGTCTGATTCCTTGATCTTATATTCTATATGTGACAGTTCTAGGGCTTTTACTTCGTGTTTTCTTGTATAGAGCCTAGATTATTACAGCTGGGATTTTTTTGAAGTCCAGTATAGAGGGACAATTCATAATCTGCCACAATCACTGTTTTCTTTTTTAATCAAATAATCAGTTTTCCAGTTAATTTTCAGATTTTGTTTTTAATGTAATGGTTACAATCTGTTCTTGTATCTGCAACTCGCCAAACAAAAGAGACTTTGCAAGACTAGAAAACCATCATCCCCTGAGAAGGAAAAGTCATTCCTTCTCAGAGTACAGGATTTTTTCATGTTGGGAGCATCTGTGTGTCCTCTGTCTTTTGAGTCACTTTTAACAGCTCTGCTCAATTCCTGACATCAGACAGCTGCTGCAGCCCCTGCATGACTGCAAGAGCAGGAGTGTTTCTTTACAACTTCTTTAAATCTTAGATCAGTCTTTGTGAGACATCCAAGTATTATTAAATTAAATGCCTGAACTAACATAGGACTGCTTGGAAAAAAAGATATTCTTCCTCTGTGGAAAATAATGGAGTTGAAGGAGCTTGAGAAGAAAATAATTAATGTGGTTCCTGCCTTTTATTAAAGGGTGTTGAGGTGTCAGCATTGCTGTTTGTCTTTCTGAGAATGAAGACTTCAGGATTCTTTTTCCAATCCAGTTCCCCAGTGCATCATCCCAACAGTTGCTCATGGTGTTTAACCATGTACTGCTAAGCTCCAGTTTTAAAAGATACAAGATGCTTCTTGATGCTATATCCTTAATTCTTCCAGACAGTGTATTTTCCTTCTTCTGCTGGGCCATTATATATGGCATTTTTCCACATACACTTCTATTCAAATGCCAGAATCTTCCAACAGTGTACTTGCAGTGAACGCAAGACTGGGGTGCTAAATAACATGCAGGTGACTTGCTTTGGTGTGACCGATCAATGGTGCTTTTTTCAACACTTTGCACACCTTACAGACATTCCTCACAAAGTCACTGAGCGCAGTTTTTGTCCTCCTCAAAAACTACAAATGTAGGGAAGACAGGTTTGGCACATAAACTACAGAGTTACCAGTTACAGCAGATGAACTGTGTTCCAAAGAAGTGCTGTTGCAGTGGAGCAAGGGAACTGCTAGTTTTGATGTTCAGTAGTACAGTTGTTGCCACAGAACGTTTTAATGCTATTGTGGAAAGTTTTGTGACCTGATCAGTATTTTACATGTATAT
>VYZR01023382.1:0-11220 GCA_013400675.1 Oxylabes madagascariensis
AGGGGTTTTGGAGGCTCCCCTGGACACGGGGGGCTCGTAGAGCTGGTGGAAAACCCTGCAGCTCCTGCTGGGAGCGATGCTCCCGTGACCACTGAATTCACTGTGAGGTTCAGCGTTACCTGGGAGCGCTGAGCTGTTACCTGAAACCTGCCAGCAGCTCCCAAGGAGTTCTCTGTGTTGGTTTGACGCCAAATCTCCTTATCCAGCCTCTGGATGAGCTCTGAGGAGGTGACTGCCCTCAGAGAAGGTGGTCACACCTTCAGAAGGTGTCTGAGCCCCTCAGGGTCCCCACCTGCCTGTCCCCCAGCCTGCACAAAGCTTCTTTTGGCTGCCTCACAGAGCTTTGCTGACCTTGGGGTTTTTCCATCTGCTTACCTTTCCATTTCTGGAAAAGGGTTCATTTCTCCCCTCGCAAGTTTGGTTAAATTCTCTTCTGGTTTTTTTGCTTTGATTCTGTTTTTCAGAGAGTTTGTCTACTCCAGGATTTCTGTCACAAGCTCTGGGTTAGGGTTTTGGTTGCAGAATAATTTGAGTTAGTATTAAAAGTGAATGCTTTAAAACTCTTGAGTGCCTGCACTTTTGTTAGCTTAGTTGAATCTGGTTAAGTATAATTTAGTTGAATCTGGTTAAGTGTAATTTAGATGTAATTACAATAAGAAAAATAATCCTTTGCCATGTTTCAGAATGAGAATTTTCTTCCACAGCCAGATTTTAGGAGTTGCTGGAGGAGAATCTTTGATCCACGTTTGCTGGAAGTAGCGTGAGCGAGAGGGGAAGCTGCGCTGAGGAGGAGAGCTTTGTCAGCTCGTGGATCCCAGCGAGTGTTCCCAACCTTTGTCACTCTGTAAAGCTTTAACCTCGTCATGAAAGTTCCCGATAGCAGCTGGGAGGATCGTGCTGCAGCCAATCCCACGGGCTCGGCGTTTGTAGCCTCAGTTAAATAAGCAAGAATTGATATTTTGGCCTTCTCTTCTGAAGAGCCGCTGGCCAGGATGGAGCAGTTTTGCTCATGGTGAATTTCCCAAAAGCTGATGTAAATTAGAGCCTTTTTATCCTCTCCAGTCCATGGGGTTTTGCTGTTAAGAGGAGTGAGAGCAGGGCTGGATCCTGCTGGGCTGTTACAGCTCAAGGGGAAGTGGCCCACGCTCTGTTCCAGGTGTGTGTCCCAGCCATCGTGTTCACGATCCATTCGTCACTTCATCAGAGTTGCTTTTAGTCCCAATCACCTCCAGAAATGCAGTAACCACCCCTAAGTGTTTCAGTTTCGCTTTATCACATTTATTCCTTCAATTTACTTTAGGCCTGAGCTCAGTGCTACTTTCAGAGATGTAGGTAGTGAGGCATAGTTTATTTTTAGAAAATAATGAATCATCTCATGGATGTGTCTTGTCTGTTTTTGCTTTGTTGAAAAGTAAATTGAAGGAACTGGGACCTGCTGGCTCTGGTTCTGTGAGCAGGAACCCATTTGGGGTAGGTGATGCTGCCCCAGGAGTGATCAGGAGCTGAGCAGAACTTTGTTTGAAACTCCTGAACTGCAGTGAGGGAGCCTGTGGGCGCAGCAGGCTACTGGATTTTACTTTGCAAGTTGTTTTGTTGGGGAACGACTACTCTGAAATCTGCAGAGGGAAATGCACGTGTGTCCTTTCACCCTGAACTATTTCCAGTTTCCAGCTCTGCTCCTGGGCAAAGATTAATGGGAGGGGAAGACTGTTGCTATGTGGATTAAATCAGTTGTGCGTGGGGGGTTTGAATCTCAGGGCTTTGCAAAAAACCGTGGTCTTTGTTTTGCTTCTCACATGGTTGTCTTGAACCTCTCCAGTGTTTGAAGGCTTCTTGTTACTGAGCTGGGGCTTGTCCTTGCAGCAAACAGCTCTGGCACGAGGTGTGACCTTGGCAGAGGAATTATCTCTAAAGCTATTGCAACTGCTTCCTTATCCTTGTGCTGTGTGTTTGAGGCCTGGTCGTGAGCCACTCCTTAACTTCAGAATCCAGGAGCTTGGCCTGCAGCATGTCCAACTTGCTTATCTGTGCCTTTGTGGATATGAGCTGGATTAATGGCTTTCACCTTTTAAAGTCCAGCAAATTGCAGCGGTGAAGTGGAGCGTCGTTCAGTGGCTGGAGGAATTGTTTTAGCTGCTGGAGGGGTGTTGGGATGTCTTGGGGGGAGAATTTTTGCAAAAGGGTGGTTTTATTCACTACCCTATAACTATTGTTATTATTTCACTATGTGAAAGGAGCAAAAGCCATGTTTTTCCTCCGTGCTGCTGCTGGATTGTTGAATTTCTCACCCAAATGCCTTTGAGCAGCTTTGGCAGAGGGGCCTTGAAGGACTTTATCTTATGCTGTGGGAATGAGGGTTTCTCTGTCAGGTGCCAGGCTGGAATCTTGCAGTTCTTCTTCTCTGTCTCATTGATAACCCTCTCGCTCTAATTATGGTCCTCGTTGCCCAGACCCAAAGTGAGAAGATCCCGTTCTCTCCCCAGCAGGCTGGGATGGTGTGTAAGTTTGTCTTGGCAATTCAAAACCTTTAATCTCCTTGGTTACAAGTTTAAGGAAATCATTAGTGTCTGTTGATGGGGGTAAGATTCCTGGGGGAATGGGGTAGGACTTGGGTAAATTCAGGAGGAATTTACACAGCACAGGTGATGCTTGGTTAGTACAGATGTCACTGTTAAGTTATACAGTTTCTTCTCCTTGACATATGTTTTTTTACCTTCCTTTCTAGGAAGGGGTCTGGAGGAGGGAAAATTTCCCTTTCTGGTGAAAGGGGACTGGAGCATTATGACAGTCAAGTCTTTAAAAGCTTATGAGTNAAATTCCAGAAGGGTCCGTGGATTGGAGGTTGGAGTTGCCACCTCTCTGGCCCACTGGCCAGGTCAACAGTCTGTCAACTCTCTCCTCCTCCATGAAAATATGAAAACAAACCATTTGTTGGTACTTAAAGTGTGGGAAAGATCTTGATGTATTACACAAAACATTTTTTTCTCAGAAAAGCTGCGCGGGCGACAGTTGTCAGCTGATGGAACAACATGTATGAAAGGAACAGGAGAAAGCAGAGGGTGGTTTTTAAGGGTGGAGGGTCTCAGCAGTGAGGTGTGGTTCAGGAAGGTGTCTGAGCTCTGCTGGAGCAGGATTCAAGGGGCCTGGTGATGATCTTGTAACGCGCTAAGAGGGGAGCAGGGTGCTGAAGGTGTAGAAATGGATCCGTGACATTGCTGCACTTGAGCATCCCCTGCACCCTGTGAACAGGAAAATGAGATCTGAGGGCCACCTGCAATCCTGGGGAGCCGAGTTCTCAATCCTGAGAACTGTCAGGAGTATTAATTCTGGAGCAGATCCTGTGCAGTATCCATGGTTAACTCCTTTCCTTTCCGTTCCACTGCATCCCATTCCCATCCTTACCACACAGGCAGCACCCACAGCTAAAAATTCAAATGTTTTCACTTGGCTCAGACTTGATCCGGGGTGTAGCTGAGGTGACTCAAAGCACGGCAGAGGATGCAGAAGATTCCCTGCAAAATGGTTTAGTAAAAGTTAGGGATAAAGAAGGGAACATTCAGCTTGTGTGGCCTTGTCAAAGGTTTCTGGTAAGTCAGCAGAAGTGAGGAGAGAGCGCTGGGTTTGTGCTTTGCCTGACAGAAACTCATTTGTCTCTTCATAACAAAGTGAAGCAATTGAGGCAGTGTAAGCAATTTTCATCCCTTGTTTTTGGGAACCTCGCTTAAATATTTTAGATTTCATGTAGAAAGGTTGGTTTTTAGATTCTCTGCCACTTGGGGATCAATTTCAGGATCCTTTCTTTACTTTTATTTACTTTTCCCTGAGAGCCTAGTGCAAACCAGATCTTTCTGAAATTGGAGAGGTGTAAGTTCTATCCAACACAAAGTCTAAGAAATACAGGCTAAGGTTAGACCCTCTCAGGTACAGCTTTCTTGACTATTTATTTTAATGTTGGTAGCCAGAGTTTTTCAAATGGGAAATACGCTGAAGCTGACAGGAGTTTTCCTGCTGCTGGTGTGTTCCTTTGCCAGGTAACTTAGAGATCTCAGAGGACAGCTGCAAGCAGTATGAAGTGATGTATTCCCCGTCCTGTGAGGCCACAAGGAATGGCACAGGAGTTGATGAGGCGTCAGCAAATGGAATTGTCCTGGCGGCCGAAGATCTGGGATACCAAATCTATGAAGTGTCTGGTGAGTGTTGGGGTTCAAATGCTGCTGTCAGTGTCTGTAACCCTCCTGGAGCTGCTCTGAGTGTGGTGTGGCCAAGTTGGAGCTCTGACAGGTCCATGTGTATCCAAGAAGGTCCAGCATGGCCTCAACACGTGGCCAAAGTGGGATCAGAGTCATTTTGAGAGGGTCTTCTAGCATCTCGGATGAGTTTCTCCTCTTGGTCCTGCCCAGAGGGATTCATTCCTGTATTCTGCAATGAGATGTGTCCTTGCCTGGTCCTGTTGCCATGAAAGTGGGAGCTGATGGTGGCTGTGGTCCCTTTCAGGTGACGGCAACTCCACTGTGTCCACAGAAGACATTAGGGAATGTTTGAGGAAACAACTCGAGTTCTGCTTCTCACGGTAGGTGCAGTTAACTCAGCTTGGTATAAACCCTTTATTAAAATCCTTAGTAAATATCCCTCTTCATGGCTTGGTATGTTCCATCATCTTGCTAAAAACACAAACCAAGATTTGCTGATGTGCTGCAGAAGCCCTGTGGCACCTTCCAGCTGTTTCTGTCCTGTCTCTGCAGCCGTGTCCTTGGATGAGGATGACTTCTGTGCTCCACAGTCATAAGACTTTGAGATCATTTACTCTGTGGCACCAGAAGTCTCTTTGGCAGATCCTTTTTGCAGACCAACGTGTAGGGCACTGGAATTTCATTAAGTTTTAAAATTGTCTTACTCTGCTTTGTATTGATAATACTGGGATTTTTTCCAGCAGAGAAAATCTGAGGGTGTTTTGGTTGTGAATGGTACTGGTGAATATTTATTTAAGCCTGTAGTTATGCTCTTGTTCTGAGTTTTCTCTAAGTCAGGTTCAGGATTTTTATTAAATAATAATTTTATGTCTTTTTAGAGAGAATCTTTCAAAGGATCTCTACTTGATGTCTCAGATGGACAGTGATCAGTTCGTTCCAATATGGACAATTGCCAACATGGAAGGGATTAAGAAGCTGACAACGGATATGGACCTTATTCTTGAAGTTTTGAGATGTAAGTCTGGGACTTTGGTATCTGTATCAGCAGCACAAAGAATCCTTCTGTGCTTCAGAGGGATGCTGTAGTCTTTGAGCTGGTTATGGTTTGTTGTTCTGGTAAATGGTGACAGGAACTTTACTGAGTAGGAGGCACTTCCAAACTCCTGAATTCTCATTCTTTGTTCCAAGTTCCACGAGAGAGTCTGCTACTGCTGAGATGTGCACAATATCCAGACTTTATCCTTTATTTTCAGCTTCTCCTATGGTACAAGTGGATGAAAGGGGGGAGAAAGTCAGACCAAACCACAAACGATGTATTATCATTCTCCGTGAGATCCCTGAAACAACACCTATAGAGGTAAATAAAGAGAAAGGAAATAAATCACTCTGTTACTGCTTTTGGAAGGTGTCTTCAACAGGGCTTCAAACAGCACCAGGAAAAGGTCAGCTGGTGTTTAATTGGATTAAACACTGATATTTTTCTTCTAGACCACATCAGTAACTTTTTCCGCCTGGGTGCGTTGTCAAAATAGCCAAAACTAAAACTTATTGCCATTGTCCCTTCCCATTATTTACTACTATATTTAAACCTCCTTAAGTAAACTTTTTTTCCACCAAAGCTGAGCTAGCTCGGCTTCTCTGGAAGGAAGTTTGAACTGGTTTCTTTTCAGATCCAAAAATAAATCAGTCCAGGGCATAGCTTGGAATTCAGGCTGGATTTTTGTCACAGCAATAACTTTACTTGAAGTCAGACGGTTGTTTTGGCAGCAAGAAATGTTACTAAACATTTCTCATTCATTGAGCCCCAGCGTGAGCTGAGCTCATTATGCCCAAGGAGGGAGGATAATAAAATTCCTCCTGATGCTTGGCAAACAGAATGATTTAGTTCTTTGTTTTTTAAAGTTGTAAAACAGGCTGTTTGTCTACTAGCGTTTTTAGTGAGTTCTTTTAATGCAAACACTGAGCAGCTGCTTCTCCCTCTCTTTACAATCTGATAATTGCCAAACTGTCAGGTTGCCTTGACTTAGAAATATTGCAAGGAATCGTTGTCTCTCTTTCAAGGAATCTGCTGATCTAAAGCCATACTTTTCCTACCTGTTTCATATGAAAATATCACCAGGTCTACACAGATCTTGATTTTCTTACCAGCTGGGCCTGCTTTGTTTTATCTTGGGAGCCCAGGAGGCTGAACTAGGATTTGTGCGTTAAGAAGGAGGTAGAGGGGAATTTGATCAGGGAAAACATCCCTGGTCACGGGAGAGCAGGAGCTGGAGCATAAACTTGAATCACTTAAGTGTTCACTGTACAAGGGCCCTGAACTTCTCTCCCCAGGAGGTGAAGGCTCTGTTCAAGAATGAGAACTGCCCCAAGGTGATAAGCTGTGAGTTTGCTCACAACAACAACTGGTACGTTACATTCCAGTCCGACACAGACGCGCAACAGGTGAGACTGCCTTCCCCTGACACCCCACCTTTCACCCTTCCCCTGCTCCAGGAAAGTGCACATGTGTTTCCCCTAGCTAAAAGAAATATTTGCTGATCCCTTTTTTGTTGTTTTAAGAGATTACTGGCAGGTTCTGGTTAATAAGACCAAAGTTGAGAGATTGTGGGGTTTTAATTCCCGTGCCTGCCTCTTGCCTCGGGGCTCACCATCCATGACTGGCACTAGAACCCTGAATTTGAAGTGTTAATGAATTTAGCTGGGCTGACAGGGAAGCACATGACTGCACATTTCTGTTAAATCATGGAACAACCTTTGGGAAGTACGACTTCATCAAGATATTCTAATGTTGATCTTTTTTTTGTATCTGCAGGCGTTCAAATACTTAAGGGAAGAAGTGAAAACCTTTCAGGGCAAGCCAGTAATGGTGAGGCTGCTTTAGCTGCTGTTTCTGTTGGGGTTGGATTGTGTTGCTTCTGTTTGGGTGATGGTGAACCAAGGACTCAGCAGTGGGATAGTCCATAACTCAGGCTCTGGAGGCTGGAAACGTGAACCAGGTCATGGGGAGCTCTGACAAATTACAGTTCAGTGGCTGCTGGTTACTCACAGCACTGCTTCCCAGGGGGGGTGAAACACATTCTTGTGCTGACTTCCCTTCTCCACTTGCCCCAGAATCTGGGTTTGCAGAGCTTAGGAGAGGGATTCCTGCCACTCTGAGTCTTGAGTTGGCTGCTGCACAAAGCAGGCTGGAGCAAAGTGCATGTACTGTGAGAGGAGCTGTCATGATTGGAGTCTGGGCAGTTCCTGCTGTAGAAAGCAATGTTTATCTTCAGTTTTACAGCTCACTCAGCTAAAGCAACCTGTGTCCTTCCCCTTATCACGCTGTGGTAATACGAGCTGAACTGATTTTATCAGTTTTTATTCATATCAGTTTTTATTCATAATCAGTAATCATCCCTTCAGCAGGCAAGAAAGATTCCACTTTCTCCTTTCCTCCCAGCTAACCCAGGGTGTGATTTGCTGTCTTGCAGGCCAGGATAAAAGCCATCAACACGTTTTTTGCTAAGAATGGATACCGGGTCGTGGATTCCAGCGTGTATCCCCAGCCCGTGCAGACCCAAGCCCAGTTTGCCTCCCCCCTGTTTATGCAGCCTGTATATAGCCCTCAGCAGTACTCCATTTACAGCATCGTGCCTCAGACGTGGTCTCCAAATCCTGCACCTTACTTTGAGACACCACTGGTGAGTAGCAGAGAAGGGGAGCCCAGCCCAGCAGGGAGAATTTGGTTAATAATCACTAGGGTGAGCGGGTGTTGCAGGTTTCTTGGTCAGATCCTTTTGTTTTATGACACTTGTGTCATGGCCCTGATAAAGCCCTGTCAGAGGAGCTGCCAGTCTCGCCATGTATTTCAAGGAATTTTGGTGTGAAATTCCATTATCCTGCAGCTTGTGTTACTGCTGGAAGAGCCCACAGCCTTTCCAGGAACGGGGGAAACTCTGCTAAAGCAGCTGCAGACTGAACCTGTGGGGATTTGGCTGGAGCAGTGAGTTCACACCACAGCAGATGCTGTAGCCCAGTGTGAAATTACAGCCATGAGTAACTGCCGAAGCTGATCGTTAATCTGCAGACATTTTCTTTGTAGCTCAGCCACTGAGACTGTTCTGTCTGTTGCAGGCCCCGTTTCCCAATGGTGGATTTGTGAATGGCTTTAATACACCAGGATCGTATAAAACAAATGCTGCTTCTCTGAGTATAGGTCGCCCATTCCACAGGAATCGGTAAGAGAGTACTGCCAGCTGTTTGCTCCTGCAAAACTTACAGCACTGAGATCCTCGGGTGTTCCTTCATGTCACATGCAGTGCTTTCTGATGGGACCACATCATTTATTTTGTTTTATTGCTGTTTTTCAACTTAATTTTAAAAAANAGCAGTGAGTTCACACCACAGCAGATGCTGTAGCCCAGTGTGAAATTACAGCCATGAGTAACTGCCGAAGCTGATCGTTAATCTGCAGACATTTTCTTTGTAGCTCAGCCACTGAGACTGTTCTGTCTGTTGCAGGCCCCGTTTCCCAATGGTGGATTTGTGAATGGCTTTAATACACCAGGATCGTATAAAACAAATGCTGCTTCTCTGAGTATAGGTCGCCCATTCCACAGGAATCGGTAAGAGAGTACTGCCAGCTGTTTGCTCCTGCAAAACTTACAGCACTGAGATCCTCGGGTGTTCCTTCATGTCACATGCAGTGCTTTCTGATGGGACCACATTATTTATTTTGTTTTATTGCTGTTTTTCAACTTAATTTTAAAAAAAAGAAGTAGAAGGTGGCAGCTTAAGATGCTAAAATAATGGACACAGTGCTGGAGAGAGGAAAGGTAACTCCTTTAAAAGCCTCAGAGGAATTTTTGCAGACAAATAAATAACTTCCTCCTGAGGTCGTACTTGTAATTATGTTTGTTATACACAGATTATAAACTCCTGCAGCACATCATAAGCCTCTCCTGCTAGGATCAGGCTTGTGGAGCTGCTGGTTCCTGCAGTGGGAGTTGCTTGTCCTGACTGCTGCATCCAGCTGCTCGATGCTGGGGCTGTTCCTGTAATTTATTTGCTTTATCCCCATCTTTCCTGAGAGCTGCGAGGACTTAGCTCAGATATAAACACTGGGGAGGAGGAAACACTTTGTATTGCTGGAGCAATTGCTCTGTGAATACAATGGAGTAGTAACCCGTGTGTGGGGGTGGGAGCTGTTTGTGTGCAGCACGGGGCTGGGATCATGGGAATTGCTGTTGGTATTGTTGGAGAAATCAGCCGACGACTACCAGGGCCATGAGTGGGTTTTTTCAGGTCTGTGGCTGTTGGCAGAAGGGGAACTTTGGTCTGTGGTGACTCAGCAGAGTCTTAACACAGACTGTGGGGCTGGGAGCGCGACTCTGCCTGCAAGGTGGAGCAGCTGCTCCAATTGCAGCTGCTCAGCTCCCAGCTCACATCTTGACAAAGGCGGTTTGGCTTTTTTTTTTTTTTTTCACTTTAAATTGTGCACAATCTTAAAAAACCTGTAAAGCTCTCAGGAATATGGACCCTCATGAAGTACAGATGCTGTGACTGTGCAAGAACTGCGTGTATCCAAGTATTAGCACCTTGAAATGCCTCCTTGTACATCACATCTGCATAAGTCTAAGCTTTTAAAATCCTGCTCATGTAAAGATTTCAGTTTGTAAATTGAAGCTGCAGCTTTAGGGTCAGTCTGTGCAGGTCCTGCCGGCCCAGTGATGATCCAGTATCGCGCTAAGAGAGAACAGGTCACAGTTGGAGGCTGGGCAGCCTGTGCTCCCTGCTTGTCCTTCCTCCTGCTCTTCCTTCCTTCTGCTCTCACATCATTTCTCCTTCTCTCTGCTCTTTTTTTTTTTTTTCCCCTCCTTTATTTTTCCTTGTCTTTTCTGCTTTGCTCTTCTGCCCAGACAAGACTGTGGCCTTCTCGATGACGGGTAAGATTATGAGATCTGAGGGCTGAACAGTGACTTGAGAAGGTGCCATTTTGAGAACAACTTGGACAAAATGGAAGGATTTAGTTGAGTTTGCTCCACCTCCTCCCTGTGGTTTTTGCTGATGGGAAACTTAAACTTTTTTGGGCCCTTAAAACTGGTTCTTGATGTATCTTGAAGCTGGGAAGTGTGAATTCATCTCTGTTCAGCAAATCTCCTCTTGAACTGCAGAACAGCTTGTTTGGAGAGTTCATCCAGCTGCTGCTTTTGGGTTTCTGTCCTGGCCCATTGAACCTGATTTGTTTTGTGGTACAGACAGTTAATAGTTAAGTGCTGGAGTTTTCTCTGTAGCTAAACATTTGTTTAAGCCACTCGTATTTATTTTGTGCTGATTTGTTGCAACATCCTTGTGGGAAAGGGAAATGGAGGAAAATCATACTTTGGCTGGCACTAGGAGAGTTTCTTCTGATTTCATGGAATGTTATAATGAGATTGTTTAAAAACAGCGAGTGTGCAAAATCCTCCTGCTGTCCTTGAATTATGAGAAGTGCAGAGTTTACCAAGGGAGGGAGAATTTAGGGTTCTTATCTTTGATCAGTGCTGCATAGAAAACCAGTGAGGGACAAAAGTAGAAAATAGTTGAAGATACCTAAATGCTGCTCCAGAAAACTGTTGCATATTGTGCTGGATCTGAGGTTTTCTGGCGAATTCTGCATTTAAGACCCTGAGCCTGAACTTGTAGCAGCACTGAGTGTGCAGAGTGTGCTTAAAGGAACCACAGCTTTAATGCTGAGTAATCGATAACAGGGTGAAATGTTTGGGAGTTGGGAACTACAGAGTCAGTGCTGGGGTTTTGGGAATGGGAGCAGCCAGGCTGAGCCTGGTAAGGCTCAACTGCCCTGGCCTGATCTGCCACCTTCAGTCACTCCTGGCCTTGTGTCTCAGTTCACTTTGTTTGCCTGTGGCCAGATCAGTCTGTTCCTAGGCCTTGGCTTATTTCTCCAGCTCTATTTCCAATGCCCTGTGCCAAAGGAAAAATTCTCCTTTGGGTTCTTCTGGCTCTTCTGTGACCCCTGGGATTTTTTTTAGTTGTCTCAGGTTTAGGAGAT
>VYZR01023383.1:2796-19905 GCA_013400675.1 Oxylabes madagascariensis
TACATGGGTCTTAAGAGAAGATTCTTTTTTAAGGATGTAGAATTAATCTGTCTCAGAGAAAATCAACTACTATGAGCAAATATTTAAAAATAAATAAACTAGTATCTGTACTTCAGCCTGTCCTGTATATTACTCTATCTGGCAAGAATACATTCCTGTTAAGCCAAAGATTTTAGTAAGAAAGCTTCATTGTTTTGAAAGAAGCAAAATTGAAAGAAGCAAAATGCAGTACAAGCAAAAATTGTGTTTAGATGAAGGTGAGTGTCTTGTGGAGGTCAAGAGGTAGTAATTGTTCAACAAGATAGCTAGTTTTAAAATACAACTAAATACCTACATTTCTACTACTATTAATACTTTGGGGTTTATCTTCATCGTTATGCAATTTTTCAAAATCTTATACATAGTAGGAGACTATTACTACATTGAAAAGATCTGATTGCTTTATACTCTGATATGGCATGGTTTTGTAAGAGAAAGATACTTTCTATAGCTCTTCATAGCTTAAAATGCTTCACTGTTTGCAACTTCTTAAAGCAATATGAAAATATTCCTAGATGTATTTCTCAGCAGGGTGTGGCATGGCATTGTCAGAAACTGGCTGATTTCAGGTACATCACTGAATATCACTTACTGTCCACTTTTTACCCATGGTCACTATATAGAATTTTTGCAAAGTCTAACAATTGATCCTGAGTTGTAATGTGTTCACCAACTTCCCCAGTCCCAGATTTTCTACAGATCCTCAAGAATAGTATTCTGTCTTAAGGGTTATTCAAAGATCTTGTACAGGTAGCTTGCTCACTCTCAGCAGTGATTCCTCTGCCTGGGCAAAAGGAGAAGTTGAAGCCACAAGCAGCTCTTCTGGAATCTCCAGCACTGACCACTCTTAGAAACTAGATGCTAAATGAACAGGCTGCTGGTAAGCCTTAGTACAGTAACCTGTATTTTTAGATCCACCTTTGCAACCATCAGTGAGGATTCAGCATTGCCTTGTTTTGAACCATTTGCTCCACCTGCATAGAGCACACCAGCTGATGTAACACTCTTGGAAAAATTCACTTAAAATGGACTGATAAATAATGAAAGAAAAAATCACTTTCTCTAGCATAAAACCAGATTCTCACATTTAATTTAATCAGCTAAGCTCTAGGAGTATTTTTCTCTCTTTTCAAGGCTGGTCAAAATCCTGGTAGCAGAGACAACAGTCAGGTATCAATACACAATGAGTCAGTCAGTCCCAATCTTTTGATTTTTGTGGCTGAAGTTCAACTTTTGTACTCTATGAAGGAATAACACAACAGTAGAAAAGAGACCCTGAAGTTTCTGTCTGACGGGAAACTCAAGATCAATTGGTTCACTCAGCCAACTGATTGAGAAGCTCCTTTATTTATATGTTTTAATCTGAGAAGCAACCTCTCCTATGGCCTCTGGGGAATGCCTAAGAAGTAAAAAAAACAACCTATTCTTGTTCTCCTGGTAATTGGAGCAAGACCACTGAACCTTAGAGATCTGTACTAATGTGTGGGAGCAAAGGCGTTTACACTGGTACAATTAACTGATCTACATGTCTGAGGACTGCTTCGCAGGTGAGCTCTGTAACTCACTAAAAAGCAGTCAGGTAACTTTTTAGGTACTGAAGCTGCTAAGCTGATTTTGGGTAACAGCAGCATTTTACAGTTTATTCATTGGTCATTATATTATGGTGAAACTTCATTAAAACCTCAAAATAAACAGTCTCAAACTCTAAAGATTAAAGGAGCTGCAGATGTCTCTCCCCTGCAAAAACTGTCTCCGCTTTCCAGATGTTCTCATGGACAGACTGATAAGAAATAATTCAAGTTTGCATCACCTCCAAGACAACCCCTAGGAAATAAAGATTATTCTGTGTTTTCAGGTGGTGCAGTTGTAAAGCTTCTTAAATTTGATCTAGATCCAGAGAGAAAACCAGTGAACAAACCATCTCTTCCTATTATTTGGCATAACTGGCATAGTCTAATTCAGTTTTTTTACTCCTGAAATCACACAAGTCCACTGAATCTCATTTGCAGCTCTTTGTCTTAGACATATTTTCCTATTTCACAAAAGCTGAAAAATGAAAAGCTTAAAAATATCACTAGTGGCATGATTTTCCTTCCTTTTGCTGTGGTGTGAATTTTGTCTATCACTTATGTTTTATTTTTTCTTTCTCTGTTTTTTTTTTTCTTTAAATGAATTGGGAAAGGTCATTTTGTAGCTTTTCACACTTTCTCAGGTCTGAAGAACAAGAATACATTCACATATACAGAGAAAAATGCATGAAAAAGCATCCTGATTATCAGGATAGATATGTATCTTTTGTATAATTGGAATTTACTAATAAATGCTAGGAGGAAAGAAGAAACAGCAGCAAAGTACCACAAAGAGCAAAAATTAGTTTATAAATATACATCCAACATGGTTATAATATTATGTGTGTAACAATAACATTTTCTTCTCTCATTGTTCAGAAGGCAATATAACCACGTTTTTGGTACTGGATAGTGTGTGGGTCACAAGGAGTTCTGCAAAAAATATGCAGCAAATGCAAATATCAATTCACTGACTTCAGAGAATGTTGAAATACTTCTAGGTTTAATTCAGATGCATATGCTGAAAGAGAAGATAACAGTGCACAAAGCAGCACTTCAGTGTATTGCCTGGAAGCATAGCTTTGACTTTATGCAACTTTCTCCTTGGGAAACTCATTTCACCCTTCCTTGTGGAGTTAGTACTTAAAAGCCCCTGGGAAGAGCACCTATTTATTATTCTGATAATAACGAGAAGAAACACACAGGAAGGGAAGAAGAAAAACCTATTTACACTGTCCTTGCTTTCTTGTGTTGTTATTACAAGCTGAAGAGACAGTGTTGTCTTCAGTTCCACCAATTCACATGTGCATGCATTGTACAGGCTAAGGAATCAAATCTGGTATTTTTACTGGCAATCTGTGTTCATATCTGTGCATAAAATAACGATACATTCACAGTTCCAGTGTCTCTTCAAATCCTGTGTCCAGTTCTAAGCCCCTCTCTATTCAGTAGGGACATTGAGGTGCTAGAGCATGTCCAGAGAAAGACAAAGAGGCTGATAAAGGGTCTGGAGCACAAGTCCTGTGAGGAGCAGCTGAAGCAGCTGGGGTTGTTTAGCCTGAAAAAAGAAAGCTCAAGGGAGATCTTATTGCTCTGTACAACTTCCTGAAAGGAGGGTGTAGCCAGGTGGGAGTTGCTCTCTTCTCCCAGCAATCAGCAAAAGGACAAGAGGACATAGTCTTATGTGCAGATACTCCGGGGCAGATTTAGGTTATACATTAGGAGGAAATACTTTAGAGAACGGATGATTAGACATTGAAATGGACTGCCCAGGGTGGTGGTGGAGTCAGTGTCCCTGGAAGTGTTCAAGGGAAGACTGACTGTGGCACTCAGTACCATGGTCTAGTTGACATTGTGGTGTTTGGTCATGGGCTGGACTCAATGATCTCAGAGGTCTTTTATAACCTGATTGATTCTGTGACTACATGAGTACCTTGGAATGATCCCAGCTGCCACACTATTGCTGCCACAGGCCAGGATGCCATTGGCTCACAGTCAGCTGCTGTTGATCAACACTCTGAGGTCCTTTTCCATTGAGGAGCTTTCCAGCCACTCTGCCCCAGCCTCTGGTGCTGCCTGGGGTTGTTGTGACCCGACTGCAGGACCCGGCTCTGGCCTCATTGAACCTCACACCACTGGCCTTGGCCCACTGATCCAGCCTGTCCAGACCCCTCTGCAGAGCCTTCCTGCCCTCCAGCAGATCAACACTCCCACCCAGCTTGGTGTCATCTGCAAAATGCCTGAAGGGGGCACTCGATTCCCTCATCCAGATAATTGATAAAGACAATTAACTGAAGCTGCCCCAAAACTGAGCCTTGGGAAACACCACTTGTGACCTCCATGTAATCTATATGTATAAATTCTCAGAAAACTCAGTAATGCTACTGCTCTCTCTAAATATAAATTTAATAATTTAGTAATTCTCCTCTGGGGTTATCAGGCTTGTTTTATGGAAGCTGTCCTTGAAAGCAGCAGAAGCTAGCAATGCAGAAAACCTACATGGAGGTAAAACATGACCTCTGAGTTTTCAAGTACATGCAATGTTATGTGGAGGACAGAGGGAGAAGGAGTATATTTTACTTTATAGCACCTTTGAGAAGCAAACTTTGCTGCCTTCTTTTTCCAAATGAAGTCAACACTTTTCCTACTGAAACAGCTATCATAACATTGATAAGATTTGTTAAGATATTATATTATTTACATGATACTATTTAGATAAATTAGTTGTATCTTGAGGACTGTCTATCAGCAGTAAAAGCAGAATAGTTGTAAATATGACTCTCCCTATGACTGAATAAATATTCTTAGCACTCCTTCAGTGCAGGGATTTAGGCAATGCTTTCTCCATACTGGTCTAAGTGCACAATCAGGGATCCCAATGTGTTTTTTCCTTCAGTGCACCAGGGGAAAAGGAGAAGTTGTATTGTGTCTGTGCTTTTTGCTACAAATTACATATTTCAAAGAGAGCTTCAGACTTTAAATTGCGAACTGGATATGAAGCTGAAAGGATACCGCACATAGAAAAGTGACTGAGACTGAAAGGCGAAATCCACATATTTTAGAAAATTATCACACATAACTACTTCTCACTATTTCATACTTCCACTCAAATAGCTTCACTTTGGTCTTAACAGGCTGTAATTTTCAAAGGCATGATATTGAACTTCCATTTGCTATAAGTCTTTGCTTAGATAAAAAAGATTTTTTATATGGGAAAGAAATAATTGTTCTGCTTTCCCGGTTATAAACACAACAGATATTTTGGTGATTTCTTTCCAAATAAAGGGATGCTCATAAATGCCTTTCAATAGTGTGTTTATATCTGGTGTATTCAAGGACTGTCAATTTTACCATAATGGAAAATATGCAAAATCAAGAAGAATTAAAAAGAGTGAGAGAAAATGAAGTTGTGTATTGAAAAATCAAGCTGTTCATAAACAACATTCAGTCCCCAGAAATGCCTCACAAATACCAGATTCAATATTAAGGCAATTGTAATGATTGCATCAGGCTTTTTTTTTTTTTTCATTTGTTTATTAAATGGAGAAGAGATTGAACTCATTTTAGCAAGTAAATAGGTGTCTGAGAGGAAAGTTTGATTTTTTTTTTAAGAGTAGCCCAAACCAGCCTCAGACCTGATATTTTTCTAAAGGGAGCTAAAAGAATTAGATGCTCATCTGCTCCAATATGTCAGGAAGAATCAAGCTTTTCTGGGATTCTCTGAAAAACTGAGCTTGAAGAATTGCAGTCGGAGGTGAAAGACGTGTGTGATTTCCTTCCATTGAGTGATGTTTTGTTCATTGAAGTATTAGATTTTAGTATACTGAATTACAAATAGCAAGAAAGAACAGGACCTGAGAAGATTCAGGATTAAAAATTAGGTGTATCTCCCTAATTGAAGGGTTTGCAGGGTCTTATAATCAGAATTAATCCAAAAGGTTTCAAATATATTTTTATGTACATTTTTTTGAACATTAAAATTTTGTTAACAGTACTGTGGCAAAACTGCTTTCACATTCAAGTATGAAAGTACAGGCCTATCAACACTAAACAGAAGGGGCGTATATGCAAGGCATGTAATTCAAAGTGCAGATAAAGAATATGAACTCAATTTTTAAAAAAATTTTCTTGGCTGTTGGCTTCCTGGTGGCATCATCTTTGTAGTAAGCCCAGGAAAACCTGATAGCTTAACCTCTGGTCCATGCTATTTTGCACTTCTAATTGCTGAATAGTTGTTTGCATCTGATTGAGGTAACCTATTTGAATTAAGCTTGAAAGGAAATAAAAAGCTCTGGCAGATGATGCCAGATCAGAAAAATTCCAAAGAACCTTTTCTGCTCTTCTTCCCTTTCCTGGCCTCGCATTCCTGCTTTCTTTGTGTCATCTGTTGTGACTGTGCACTTGAACTGGGAGCAAGCTGGAAGTCTGACCTTGCAAAAACCCCAAACAATATCATGCTCAACCTCTCCTAAAATTAGAAGATTCTTTTCATTAACTCAGTTAATTTAACAAACTCCACAAGATCAAATGTGGTGGATGCAAACCACTGGAAAACACTGCTGCTGCCTGGGAGAGTCCTCAGCTGGGGAACTTCCTCTCACTTGCAGGTATCAGATTGATCTAGTTTGAGCTAATGGGTTTTATTTTACCTAAAAAAAACCCTAGAGGATTGAAACTTGACACTAGCAGTCCTAGCTGTCAGTCTTATCCCTTCCTATGCTCCTCACTGGGTGATGGTCACCAGATTAAGTCAACTGCCTTAAACAAAGGTATCATGTAGCCTCAGTGTTGTGGTTCAACAGGTTTCTCTTAAGAGTAATATAAGTTTAAAGAGTTTTTTCCTTTGGACAAAAACCTTCACTTGTATTGAATTGGTGACATACAGTCCTCAAACCCAACACTAAACAACACAGAGAAGAAATCTAGCAGGAATGTCTCAGGTTCCTTTCCTTTGCCAGGGCTTGTGAATGCAGGGCTTGCCAATGGGCAGATAATTTGGAACAGAGCAAAGGTCTGATACATTGCCTTTCCTTTAAAGTTTCATCACTATATAAATGCAACACATGAAGTGGTAAAAACCTTCTCTTGGTACTTCTCAGAAAAGTAACTTTTAGTTCAGAATAAATACAGTGGTTCCACTTACGATTTAGTGCATTCTTTATACATAAAAATGGGATGAATCACTGCAAAGCTGAGTGCAAAACTATGCAGTTTCAACCAGAAAACTCTCATTTTCATGCTGACAATAGAAGCTGTATCATATTATTCCTAATCACAGCAGGCCAGAAGCCTCTGGTGTGCCCAGTCTAATAGCAATATACAGAACAGCTAGGAGTTATCACTAGATTAATTGTAAGTACAAGAAACCAGACTGCAGCGCTGTGGTATGGGTAACAGTCTTTAAGCTAAAAGTCTGAGCTTTTGAGATACTCTTGTGCCTTTTTGTCTTCCAAAGAAGCAGGAAATGCTGGTGTAGTTTCACCTCCTGAGTTACCAGCAGTGTATTTGTGTTTCTCGGAAGCATGGGAAGTTCATTGTAGGCTGAAACACAATAGCATTCTCTTGCTTATGCTGGGAAGGAGTCATTACAGAACAATTTTGCTCAGTAACACTAAAAATATACAGTTGCAAGACGTCTATCTCTCTTTCATGTCTTTTAAGCTTCAACTTGCCTCTATGAAGTCCTATTATAGTCTCTGATCATGTTGCACTTCAAGAGTGCAGAGAGGTGTTCAAAATCCCCAGGTTAATGCTAATGGAATAACCTGTTTTCACATTCCCTTTGTGCTGTCAGTGTTCAGTTTATGCAATGGAGCCTTTCTTAAAAGAACTATTGCTGTTCAAATGCTCTTGAAGTTTTCATTATCCACAGAATGGCTAATACCTTTCTGAATGCTATTCCATCTCTTGGTTTTTTGCTACCTAACTCACAAAGAAATAAACAACTTTGTGATTATAATTCAGGGAAGCTAGTTCAGATACTGTAGTTCTAACCTTCAGTTTTAGACAAGAACTCTGTGAAACTGAGAGCTGAGGTATAGCTTTTAAGGAAATGCAAAGCCTCTGCATTTCTGCATTTGTATTTTTGCTTTTTACTCAAATTTTATAGCTGGATGTGGTTCAAAATCTGTTATATCCTTCTCAAAACTGGTCTCCCTAATGTTGTTTTAGTTGATGGTGGTCTCAACAGAAACTTTTGAAGTAGATATATGAGTACATAAGCATGAATATACAGTGCAACAAAATTGACAATGCAATATACAAAACAAGAATGCTACTGGTCATTAATTACCAATGTAGCACTAATGTAAGAATAGGTAGGTCTTTGAAAAAAAGAAAAAAAAAAAAGGCCAGTATCTTACAGAAAACCTTGTGCCTTTCTGCTACCTGCTCCTTTTCATGCTCTTCCACATGGATGTCCCTGTGACAGCCAGAGAAAGACACAGAGTACTATTTCATAACAGAAAGAATGCCCAAGATCTCTATTATTAAAAAAGAAACCCATTGGATTTCACGCACAACAAGTTTGTATGAAACCATAGTTATCTCCTTTACATTATTTTGCTGCTATTAAAACAGAAGGACAAAGAAATGTGTTTGTAAGGAAGCCACCGCCCTCGTGGCAGGAATTGCCCCTGGGACTCAGCCCTCCCATCCTGAAAATGACTGTGTTGGCCAAGGCTGAGTGCTTTTCAGCCAGGTTTGCAGCTGGGTTGCAGGGCTGCTTTGGTGTAACTACTGAGAAAAGTGTCTCTAACTGAACCAGACGTGAACCTGTAGTTCAAAGGGGGAAAAAAAAGAAGTCTACAGCACTTTTATGTTCATTTCACAGTTCATGGTGAGAAATTATTCTTATTTTTCAAGTTCCTACAGTGCTAAGCTGAGAAAATGGGCTTTCAGTAGTTTTCTTTTAACTGGGAGCCCAGCAGTACAAAGATGGCACAAGCTGGGGTATATTTTGAAATCACCTACTGCAGCTTGCACTGTGGCAATAATTGAGACTTGGTGTGACTAAAGTACAGTTCATCTAATGGTAGTAATAGGTGCCACAGTCTGGTGATAAAAGGATAATTTAGCACATGCTACATCTAATTTTTTTTTCAGTGGGCAACACAAGATCGGGGTTTCAGTTCCTTCTTTACTTAACTATTATAGGACTTACCAATGACTTTGATTTATTTTTGCTGCCAACTTACTTTTTTGTAAGTTTTGTCCCATCTAGTTTCCAGTTTTCTATGAGTTTCTACAAGAAATTCTCTGTTATATGAGCAGATTTTTGGAAACTGTTGTTGACATGAATCCGAATTACGCAGCTACAGAATCTAGTTTGAAAATTTATTTAAGACTTTCCTTTGCCTACCTTGGCCCTTTTTTACTGGCATCTCCCCCTACTTATCCTATCAAAACATCACAGTTAAAATTGGAAGTCTCATTCAGCAATATAAACATCCATAAATATTGAAATGGTTCAAAAACTTACATCCTTCTCAAAACTGAAGCTTTGAGAGTCTGAGTAAGTCCTGAGTAACTGAAACATCCTCCTGGAACTGGCAGGTATGGTCAGGACTATGTAAGCCTTATTTCTTGGTGAAGAATCTAAAGGAAGATCTAAAATGGCACTAGACGTCTGTGTTTAGTCATCTAAATTGCTTCCTTGATGTCTCTGTTTTGGGATCTCCCAAGGAAGGCTTCCTGAGGACTCACGTGTATGTAGGACTTGTGATCTCTCAGTATTTCTCTAAGCCATGAAGACTACAACCACTGGAAAACTTGTGTATAGATGTCTCAGTTCAGTCTCATGGTCCTTGGAGCCTGCCTTCAGCAGTTGTCCTGCCCATACTGCTTTGGTTTAGGAAGCAAGAAAAATCTCAGTCTGGATCTGGGCAAAGTTGACATAGACTTAATAACCCTGTGTGCCCTGGTCACACAGCTCATGCCCACACTCCACCCACATGCCCACAGGAACTCTCCCCACCTTATACTGGTGTGATTATCTCATGTATGTATTTAGGTATTCTACTTTGGATCCTGCACAAAACCTAGGTTTTCGTACAGTGGCATTATGGCAACAGGATAACTTCTCACTCTGCCTTTCAACAGCTCTGCTGTCCTTCCTGAGACACTTACTTCTGTATCGTGTTCCTTGGGCCAAACACTGGTTCCTTGGCAATGTCTTGTTGGTCTCTCTCTCTGAGCCTTCCCTTTGTTCTTCTTTCTGCAGTGCCCTTCGGTCACTACTACCATTTGCTGTTTTTTCCCTGAAGGAATGTATGGCCTGTCTTCTTGGGATTCATCTGACAATGGATCTCAGGAATATTTCTCTTCTGTGGGAACAGCTGGGATCATTGCTTACCCAATCCCACCCTTCCTGTAGCTCTTTATCCAGCAGCTCATTACATAGCACAGATAGTTCAGAGATGGAATAGACAGGACCAGCTCCTCTCACCGCCTCAGAGACCTGGAGTCTTCAACTGCAGACTCCCTGATGCAGGGCTGCAGAATTTTCTGAGATGGCCTTCTCTTATCCTTTTCAGCTGAAGCTGCTCCTCTTTGTGTGAACTAAGTGCTCAATGGTTATGAATGAAGTTCATCCTGAATAGGATGAGAGAAAGCAAGCTGAGCATGACTTCAGCAACTGCAGGACTCTACTGGGATAAAAGGTTCCTGCTTCAAAAAGTGATCATGATGAGAATATTTTAAATATAGACGAGATTCTTGTGATGGAGAATATACATAAGATGGGTGTTTCTTGCTGATTCTGGCATCCTCCTTATCCACCCTCAGCATTTTTTAAATGTAGACTTTATGTATGTCACTTCACGATAACATGGAATCACAGCATCATGGAATTTCTGAGGAATTTCTGGAGATCCTCCTGTCCAGCCGTGTCATGTGCAACTGAGGTACATCTGCACCAGTTGATGCAGAGAAAGTCTTGGCCCTACTTGGAATTGTGGATAGACTGAAAAACCTGATCTGGCAGTACCTGTGCTTGTGTAGGCCAACACTAAGTTTCGTGGGAGTGTTGATCTGCTGGAGGGCAGGAAGGCACTACAAGGAGATTTTTAGAGACTAGATCAATGTTCTGAGGACAACTGCATGAGGTTCAATAAGGCAAAGTGCCAGGTCCTGCCCTTGGGCCACAACAGCTCCCTGCACTGTTATAGGAAGGGGGAAGAGTAGCTGGAATGCTGCTCAGCAGAAAGGGACCTGAGAGTGCTGATCAACAGCAGCTGAACATGAGCCAGTATGTACCCAGGTGGCCAAGAAGGCCAATGGCATCCTAGCCTGTGTCAAAAATAGCGGCCAGCAGGACTAGGGAAGTGATTGTCCTGCTACACTTGGCATTGGTGAGATCACATCTCAAGTGTTGTGTCCAGTTCTGGGGCTGTTGCAGGGTGAAGTGGGTGACTGAATAACAGAATAACAGAATCAATATGATTTCAGCAGAAGCCCTTTATTGTTTACATAAAACTCCTGTTATAGTTTCTAGCCCTACTGTCCACACGTACAGGTGTGTCTTGATTGGCCAAGCCACTTGTCCGTAAGGCAGGCACACATCCTTCAGGACACCTAACTGGTCAAGAGTCCATCATCATGCTGTGTGTCTCCTATCTAGGTTTTGCAATTTTTTGCAGGCAGTTTCCCAGGCCCTTCGTTCTATTTTTCAGTCCTGTTGTTGTCTCAGGAGCCTTGATGAATTCCTGAGAACCCTGAAAACAAGACTGCAGGTGGCTTGTTATCCACAAACAGTTCGGCTGGTACAAAGACTGGCCTAAGTTGTTCAGATACATTGCTACAGCCCGTCACTTCCAAAAGGTCCTTGAAGTGCTGGAGTATGCCCAGAGAAGGGCAACAGAGTTGGTGAAAGGTTCTGTAAGGAATAACTGAGGGAACTGGGGTTATTTAGTGTGAAGGAGACTCAGGGTGGCACCTCATTGCTCTCTACAACCACCTGAAAGGAGATTGTAGTGAGGTAATATGGTGGTTTAGCATGGACATGAGGTTTTTTTTTCTCTCAGGAAGTTACAGCAGATGTTGACAGCTTAGTTGATCAATTAAAGAATTAGTTACGCCTCTGGAGAAACACCCAGGCTTAAAATCAAAGGGTTCCAGGTGACTCGCTCTTTCTTCCTTCCGGCGGGCTACCAGGTGACATTGTGGGCAGCAAGGGGGATCGTCCAGGCCCTGCCGCCCCTGGGCAGATGGGCCCGGGCCGGGCCGGGCCTGCAGGAGCAGTACTGGCCGTGGGGGAGCGGCCCGGCCCGGCTGGGCCCCCTTCCCCTGCTCTCTGCCGGCGGGGGAGAGGGGAGGCTGCAGCTCGGCAGTGCCGGCCGTGCACCCGGGGCTGTGGCGGCCGGCGGAGAGGGGCCGGCCCCAGCTGGGCCGTGCCCCAGCCCTGGCTGCTGGCGCCGCTGGCCCAGGAAGGGATGGGATCTTCCCCCTGGGCCCCAGGAAACAGCTCTGAGCAGGCTCACGCGATAAGACTGAGGGGTGGAGGGGAAAGATGTTTACCAACCTTCCCCATCAGCATGGCTTTAAATTCCTACAGCCGTGCAACCAGAGCTACAGCCCGGCAGAGATCACATGACTGCCGCAGGCCTGGGCAGATTTAACCCTTTTCCTAGTAAAAGGAAGCTTTCAGAACTCCAACCCTTTCCCTGAGAGAGAGGAAAGGTCAGAGTAGGAGATATTTAAAGAGACAGTATAAAGATACCAGGGTTGGTGAAAAAAAGTTGTATCTTAAGTGAGAAAGAGATGAAAAGTTGCCTTGATCCTAGGCTAAAAATCTCCTATGAGTGGTAGCAACAAACTGTAACATGAATATGCTAGAGCATTCCTTTAAATCATAGACAATATAAACTGGGGAGATGATTCTTTTGGATTTGTAGATGTGAGCAAAGATATTTGAAATTGACTAAATGAATTAGCACCTGTGATCTTGTGATCCCATAAGATGTTTAAACAGAGAGAGAGAGAAGAAGCTCTCTGCACCAGGGAAGAAGTGAGAAGACATCTCTGTTTCCTGAAATGAAGATCCTTTGCATTTGAACTGTTCGTTTTTAAAATAACACCCCAATGAGTCCATGGCCCATATGTAGTCACGGGAAAGGCTACGTGATATGGCAGGTCCACAAGGGCAGAAGTTCCCACGCAGACTGCTTTTGTGAGAGTTAAAAGCCACAAGCAGACTGTATTATTCTTGTAGAATGTTACCAGAACAGATTAAGAGAGACTTCTCTCTCTAAAAGGACTGAAAGGAAGATTATTTTATAAGTAGTACTGACCTAGAGTTCTGAGTTTTGTCTCTTTACACTGTTTGTAGGAAGGTGAACAGTTTGTAAGGGAAGGAAGAATGTTTTGAAGGTTTCATTTTTTTTCTTTTTTTTTCTTTTCTTCTTTTAGTGTGTGTTGATAAAACTATCTTTGTAACCTTTAAGTTAGGCCTGTTCTGCCTTTTTCTCCTTAATCCTATTTTACAGCAAAAAACCATTTAAACTACTATACTAAATTTAGTAAACAGAAACAAAAATGAATGCAGAACCACTACAGGTAGGGGTGAGACTGTTCACAAGTGAAAGAACAAGGGGAAATGGCCTTAAAGTGCACCAGGGGAGGTTCAGTTTAGATATGAGGAAAAAAAAACCCACTGGAGGAGTGGTCAGGCATTGCAATAAGTTGCCCAGGGAGGTGGTCAGGCCTCATCTCTGAAAGTGTTCAAGAGGCACCTGGATGTGGCACATGGGAATGCAGGGGTAGTTATGGTGGTGCTATGTTGAGATTGGACAGATGGTCTTTCCAACCTTGTTGATTCTGTGATTCTGTAGGCTTCAGTTTTAGATTCATTGGCTCAGATCTTTACTAGCTTATGTGTCTCTCTCGTACTCACTGGTATTCTGTGTAAATGTGCTTAATCTTTCAGCCAGGTGATTTGGAGATTTTATGTATTAAAGCATACAGTGTTGCCTAAATTAAAAGAGAAAATATACTAAAATTTCATAGTCCAGTAATTTTTATATTTTTAAACCAAAAATATCTGCAAAGAATATGGAGGCAGAAATATTTTTCCTGAGAGGCAACATGCTACAGTAGCATGATCCTTGCTCAATTATAGTGATTTATGGTAAGTAAACCCTATACTTTTCAATTGCAAATGTGAGCGTAACTTTCTCAGCATCCCTGAAAACCAATCCTCAGTGGGGTGCATTCTTAATTTTATGAATTTTTGTATTTGCTGCTGAAAGCTTTTCTAAATTTTCACCTGCATTGCTATGGAGACCACTAAAATCTGATTATCATTGCTGAAGGCACCACCTTAGTTTGAAGAGATTAAATAATTTTGCTTTTACACATTATTTGCTCCAAAACTTGGTTGACAAGGTCTACTTAGAACCACCCCTACTGGGGATTTTGCTGGAAAGGAAAATGTGATTTATGATTTAAAATCCATTACTATGCTGCTTATTCACTGCAGTGAAAATTTATACCCAGCTTGATGTGAAATATTTAGATTAAGAATTTTGTCCATAAGGAAACACAAAGATATGAGAGACTGTAACATCAATGTCTTTCAATGTGTAATGATTTTACTAGGCCAGGGTCCTATGTAGTCCTCTAAGCTTTTTGCTGTTACCAACAGGAGAAGCCTGTGAGACAGCTAAATGACCTCTCTATGTCCTACATCCCTTCTTTGTAGCTAAGAAATGACTCAAACTTCTTCTGTGACTATTTGAGGTTTGGGATAAAACCAGTCTCTAAAACCATATTTAAAGAGGAGCTCATAAACCCTCTGAGAGTTGTAGTCCTCTGAACTCAGCCTCTAGCAAGTTCAGCCCTCAAGGAATTAGCCCTGAACATGGAGATGGGATCTCCTCCATCTACAGGTCCATTGGTTGTGTGTCTGAAGGTGTGCACATACCCATTTGGTCACGCTCTTCATTCCCGGGGGGAGACCACTTAACTGCTTTTGTCCCCTCTGAAAAAACACGTAGTTTAACGCATGAACAAACCACCCACAAAAAGGGGAGTTAAGATGTTGGGAAAAGAGTTTGAGCTTGTCCCCTGAAAAGACATCTTTGAAAAGTGCTATCTGAGAAAGCTGCTGGAAATCGGACATCTGCTCGGACTATTCAGGAGCAGCAGATGTGTTCTCTTTGTAGCTCTGCACTGCATGGAGTTGCATGGACCTTCTCTTGAACCTAAATTTTACATCTGATAGAAAATTCATCAATGTCATTTGTCTACATGGATGACCATATGCAATTCCATGGGCACTGATTTTTGCTATTTTTCTTGTTGCTGTTATTAATTGCTTCTATCACATTATCTTGTGACATGAATCATCCAAATCCAGTGTGGAACAAATTGACCAGAATGAGACTCATGTAAGCTGGTTGCTTGCCTGGATTACTATTACCCCACCTTGTTAGCTTACAAAAGAAATAACTCAGAACTTAAAATTCACTTACAAATGATCCTCATATAATTACATAAGTATCCAAATTTCAAAGGTCACTCATCCTTGGAATCAGTACAATTGATTTTTTTATAGCTTGGTGTCAAAAAACATATTTATGTTTCTGAAGCAGGACCTGATAAACTTTCTCTCTGAAGCCTGCTGCTTTAAATAATAGTGCTCAATGAATAGATTTGCAAAACACAATTTCATGCGCTGGTACTTTGATTACAGGTAATGCAACATGTCACCACAAACACAGTAAAACTCCTGACATGTATCACTGAAAGTTGTCCTGCATAGAACTAAGAAGTGTTTCGATGTTGATTTGCTTGATATCACATATTACATAAAAATGTGCCCTCTTTTTGATGTAGATTACTGATGAAGACTAGAATGTAAAACACTGGTTAAAAAAAAAAAAAAAAAAGGAAAGAAAAAAAATCCAGATATTATGAAGAAGTTCTTTAATGTGAGGATGTTGAGACACTGGGACAGGTTTCACAGAGAAGTTGTGGATATCTTATCCCTGAAAGTGTTTGAGGTCAGCTTGGATGGTCTCATGAGAAGTCTGCCCAGGGCAGGGGGCTTGCAACTGGGTGATCATTAAGGTCCCTTCCAGCAAAAACCATTCTGTGGTTCTATGATCTATAGTTTTTGTATCAATGGAGGCATAGATTTACAATTAATGTGACCACTCAAGTAAATACATATTTATGAAATCCCTCCCTTGCCTTGTGGATTAAACACCAAGGCCAAAATTCTGAAGGGGTAAATGTTTAATGTGATTGACTACTTATTGCTAAGTGTTGAATTCTCACTAAGTTTGACCAAAATCACATGCAAATTTTGAGGCTTACTCCTTGGAAGAATCATCAGAATTATGACATGCTGACAGACATGTGAAAATAAGTAATTATATAGGGGAGGATTCTTCAAATGTAAAATGAGTACAAGTGCAAAACATCCCCTTTCAATAATTTCCTGTCATTCTGAGGTAAAATCCTTTCAATGCTCATTCAGATCTCAGCACTAGATTCAAGCTGCAGCCCTGCCATGCTGTACATCCTCTGTTCCTCCACCATGTTCCACTGTCCTGCTGTAGCAGCAATATTATCCGCAGCAATGTAATTTCTTCTTTCTTTAAATAATTTTTAAATGCTGCTATAACTACTCATAGAATGAATACTGACCATAGTTTCTGCCTAAGAATCCAGTTGGAGTAGACACTGAAGATACTCATTTAATGACTATCAACCGGGAAGAGTTTGATTCTTATTTTATACAACTTTAGTTGTCTCTAGTTCTAATTATTTAAAGCACAAAGCAATGGAAGGATATTTTTTCCACATATGCATAGCTACATACCACAGATATATTCACATACAGTAATACACCAGTGGAGTGGTTATGCAAAGTTTTTTCTCCATTACCTTAGGCTGCTAAGTCATGTAGCCAGGACAGTATCAGAAAGTTTTAAGTATAATCTTTAGAAACATTTTTGCCTGATTAGTGGGATGGATGCTTTCCAAACTAATTTTCTGTTAAAATAAGGTGTGATAGTTGCAGATTAATTAAGATTTGCACAAATGTGGAAAAGCAATCTTTCTTTGAGGGGTTAATCAGAAAAAAAGCACTTATTGTAACAGCCACAAAATGCCAAGCACCTTTTTGTCTCAAATAATTTATTAGTCCACCATCCAAAACCCAACTATATATACCCTGTAGCACTCTGTGTTTTTTCTGAGCAATGTCTCAGAGGATTTTCTTACCAGTTTTCTAGAGCTGATTCTTGTATGGGCATGGATTATAAACACAGGGCTCTAACTGCTGTACACAAATGCCTTTATTTTCTCTTTCTCTTTCATACTTGTGGCCAGAACATTTCATTGCTGAGAAATGCTCAGAGCTACAGCACTAACTTGTCAAGTTGTGCTGGTTTTACCTTATATTTCAAAATAGTCTTGCTTCTCAACAATACCAGTATAATTTAAAATTATTCTCATAGACTTTGTGGACCAATTTTCTTTAGGTTGCCTGCATAGC
>VYZR01023400.1:22520-32529 GCA_013400675.1 Oxylabes madagascariensis
TGAAAAAACTTATGCAAATGCCACACACAAAGCTGGAAACTCAGATCAAGACTTGCATCATCTTATAATTGTTTCTGGCCACTAAAGCAGTCTGATGAAGTCCTGATGTCATCCTGTGATTAGGATGAAAAGAGTCAGTGATGATATTGATACAACTGAGAGCTGCTGAATACTGAGTTTTCAGTACTCTAAGTAAATCTGTAACACTGACTACTCCTGGATTTGGCAGCTGAGGTTTCCAGAATACCAAGCCTCTTGCTGGGAGATACTGCATCACAAGAACTTGACAATAGCTGAAGAGGCACTTACTGCTCTCTCTAAGCTTTTCCTTGTTGGCTGAAAGACTTGAGAGAAGAGGTTTTAAGTCCACTTTGGCTTTCTGTAGCATTTCTAGGATGTCCACTTTGTTTTCAGAGTGGTCTTCCAATGGAATGGGAGCAAAGTAGTTTCCAGAGTTCTGGCCAGGGGAGAGAATGGCTTGCTCTAGACCTGAAACAGCAAAACCAGGAGCACTGCGACATCAGTTTACCAACCCAATGGCTCAAGATGAACACACACTGGCAACCAACTTCAACATGCCACTGAGAAGTTATGCCTCACACCCCTTGCCCAAGATCAGCTGGAAAGTCATCAGGAAGCACTGACAAGAACATTTATTAAAAAAGAACTTACAGCTGCTTACTCTAAGAGCTTCCAAAAGAACGCCAAGTGCTTAAACTGTGGGAGAATTCACTGTCCTTATCTGCCATCTTCTTATTGAATGAGTAAGAGAGAATGTGGAAGGAGGCTCCCTGACCCTGCATTGTCCTGTAGCCTTACCTGCTAGCCTCTCCAGTTCCTCATGAGGGGTAGATCTCAAGCTGCTTGACCGACTTCCAGAACGACTGGGATTAGAAAACCACCTGCTGAACCTGCTGGCAGACACTGAACCTTCCCCCAGCACATCCTCTATCATCTAAGGGAGGGAAAAAAGAAAAAATCCTCACATAAGCAAGATCAGCAACATATCTGAGAAGCTTTATTGTGCAAGCAAGATTCTTCTGCTACAGACAACTAATGCTGCTCCCAGAGTTTCAAAGCTTTGATCTGCTTTTTTCCTGCAGTCAGTTAACATAACCCAGTGTACACCTCTAACTGACACCAAATATTTACTCACAGTAAAACTGTAACTGAAAAAGCACAATCAGAGCACCAAAAGATCATTAACTACACCATTTTAAAGTGTAAGTGTCAAAAGAACCCCAAGTATTTAAAAACCAGTGCATTAAAAAAATATAACTTAAACTAAAGCTTCTCCTATCCTGCAAGACAGTACCCAGTTAAAGCCTGGCTCAATAGGCACAGACAGTTTCAGGCAGGATGTTCTCCTTTAGACAAAAGGAGGAGCAGCTTCTTCCTCTCAGAAAAGTTGTTTCTTCTGAAACAAGGAGCACTCAACAATATTTACAACAAAGAAAAACAAACAGCATTGCTCCATTTGGTTTTGATTGTTTGACTCTAACATATTAGAAGAATTAAGACAGGAAATGTACAAACCTATGATAACACTTGTCACAGACATATCACCAGTACAAAGAAACTCACTTTTATGACAAGTTACAACATCTGCCCATCTGTTTCATCAGCAGGTATTTTCACTTGGGAACTCCCTGCTTTTGGAAGGAGTCACCATCTTGCACGTACGCTGAAAATCAGATTATCAAGTCTAAAAAAACCATTTACAACTTCTATAGGGAGAAGGAACTCTCCTCCATGTATTTGTCAAATTACTGGCACCATATGATGACTTTTCTAATGCAAGCAGCTTGTCCACATTAAGATTAGGTCAGAAGTCAATTTTTTTTTAAACTTCAACATTTCTAAGCCACGTCCTGTCTGTTTGCAGTCAGAACATAAATGTTGACTTTTGACTGACTTGGTAGGCTGTGTTTATCCAACATGGGAGTAATAGTTCTAAAAAACAAATTAACCTCTTAAAGGTTAGAGTAATAAAGATTCAAACTCTTTCAGATATATATCCTTTCAGGCACATTACCACCAGTGTCTCCAGGCTCACTGCCTGCCAGGAATTCTGCACAGAACACCTGTTTGCTGCAATTCCCAGACTTAGATAGAAAAGGTTGTCTTCAGCTAGACTAAATTTGTATGGTGAATCTTCTCTGAACATATCTTTAATAATTCCAAAGAAGATCCATTCAGAATGTCAATTTTGAACCTTCAAGTAGTGACCAAAAAAAAGGAAAAATAGTTGCCTAGTTTGCCTCAAACACTTCGGAGATGGAGCCAGACATCAGGATAACACATAGGCAGAAACATCCTAAAACAAAGCTAAATCTCTGCAAATTCATCTTAAACTCACACACTTCATAAAGGAACTTGCACAGAGCAAGAACTTGTAGCTTTCACAGAATGCAGCTGCAGCAAAAATGTTTCTCATGAATATACTCAGTCTTAAAAACCCAGAAAACTCACTGAAGCCAGGCCAGGAACACTTTTATCCAAGTTAAAGAACTCATTGAAGTCAAACTCTCCTGGAGCTGGTTCTTGTAAAACAGCTTCTCTAGGAACTTCTTGATCTGCTGGAGTTTCATTGGCAAGGACAGCTTGCACTTCATCCTCTTCTGCCACTCCACCATTGCATTCTATGCCTTAAAAAAAAAAAATCAAATGACTGCAGTATCACTGAATTTGACTATTTCCTGTGGGACAGTGCCTGACAGCCAAGGCACTTGCCCAGGGATTAGAAGCACAGGCCCAAAGGAACCCAGCCCCCAACTGATACCTCATTAGTTACACTGTGCTGGCTCCTGCAAGAGAAAACAGCACCCACTGCAACTCCTAACACAGAGCTTCTAGTCTGGCAAGACTATCCAGCTCAAAAAAATAAGAATTGCCATTGAACTGTGCACAAACAACTGCATCCTGATCAGCCTGGGCTGTTATGCCACACCAAGCACATACAGCTGTTGCAGAAAGTCAACAGCTGCTGCTGTTTTTCCACCAAGAATCCTTTGGCAGCTCCTGCCTTCTTGACATGGGTTCTTAATAGTCAGCATATGACAAATACTGCTTCTCCATCAGGAGCAAGGCATTTCTCACTTTAAAGACTTCTCAGCAAGCTTGCACAGGGCACTGCAAACAAGTTGTGACATGGCTACAAACTCCTGTGCTTGGAACTGCACTACAATCCAGTTATGTTGTCCACCTGCACAATTTCTAGCATTAAAAAGTCATCTTCTCTCTTGCCATACTGCAATTCTTTTTTTCTAATAATCCAATGACTGCACACAAATTCAAATGTTCTAATTCAGTTTAAAGCTATGTTACTGGCAGCTGTATGCCCAGATCAATGGTCCTAATGTTGGTATTACCATAAGGAAAAAAAATATTTCCAGTACCTCAGAGCATTAGCTTAATTTAAACAGAGCCTTCAGCACCCAGCAGGATATAGAAATGGACAAGACCTTTAGAATAACCTATCAACTTCTGCTATCATTCAACATCCATACAAGGTTTTTTCCCAGCCTCCCAATTCTGCCTCTCTTTGGGGAAAAAAAAAAAAAGTAATTTATCACCTAATTGATCTTTCAGATTACAAATACCATTATAGGCTTTACATCTTGTGCTTCAGGATGACCAAAAGCTATGCAATTTTAAGATAAAGGTTTTCATTTATACTTGTCTGGATCTGTCACCTCTGCATCCAGCAATCTGCCCCACTAGCAGACAAGCAGAGCTTTTGTGAAATTTGCCCTTACCTTCTTTCAGTGAGGCTGTGCGTCGCCTCGTACGTTTTCTCCCTTTGTGATCTTCCTCCAAAATTTTATCATCAAATCCTGTGAGCTCAATGGTTTCAGACTGACTTGTAGGCCCAGCAGAGAACCACTCAGGTTCCTCTTCAGTGTAGGAATCATTCCTTCTTCGCTCCCCAAAGACACGTTTGCTGTCACCAAATTCCCTCTGAAGGGGGATATTAAAAACATTGGCATTATTAAAACGTTAAAGATTCTTCCTCAACTTACACCTTTCACACCAGTTCTGGGTATTTTTAAATGTGTATACAACCTCTCTGTACACTCTGTAAGCTTTTAAATTTTAAGCTTCACAGTTGAATTTCTGCTTCATTACACCAAAAGCTATTGATCTGCAAGTGCTTCTATAAATTTGGTTTTGCAGCCTGAGAGTTAGCGGTTCCTCTTTTTTTTTTTTAAAGGTATTAAAAAAAAGGCCTGAAAGCACAGAAAGCTCCCATTTGCTGAGGTCAAAGACAATGCTTGCTGACAACTGCCAGGTCAAGAATTACAAAGGAACTATTAGTCTTTTGAATCTCTTGCTAGTAAAAGTCAGCCACAGGCAGGATTTGTCTGATCAACAGTATTACATGGATCCCTGTGGAGCTCTCTGAAAGAATGTAACGAAGTTTTGAAGCACCAAGTGATCACCCTTCACACCCTAAGAATAAGGGGCTTGCTTGCACAGAACACTTAACTGCTGTATGCAGCTTTCAGTGCCAGGTGTCCAAACCCTCCGATTTAATGCACAACCAGGAAAAGCAGGAACAAACCCTGAAGCGTTTATCCTTGTAGTCCCTGTCACGATCCCGGTCCCTGGCGTCCCTGGAGTCCCCACCCCGATGGTCTTTGTCGAAGTTCCTGGAGGAGATGATCCTGCCACTGCCGATCCTGCGGCCGCCGATCACACGGACACCGTCGCTGTCCTTCTCCAGGGGGCTCCCTGCCCGACGGGAGCTGACGGATGCAGTCACATGGCAGCCACCTCCAAAGCTTCGCCTCTGGGGACTCAGGACTACATCCAAGTCATCTTCTTTCACTCGCTCTCTTGGATCTGCAAGTCAAAGACCACACAGAAAGCACTAAATTTAACGTGTTAGTAAAGACAAGTGAGTTGTCTGCATAGCAGCCTTCTATTCCACAGCCTTGTTGCTATCCCAGGGCTTTTAAAGGAAAATGCTCATGATTTATTTCTGTGAAGCTGATCTAAGCTGAGACCACAGGAAGGGTAAAGAAAAAAACTTACTGCTAGGTATTGAGGAACAACTCTGGTCTCCCAGGAAGTACTTTCTCTGCTTTTCCACTATAGACCTTCTAAGTACTCAGCCTTGAGCTGCAGGGAAATTGTCCCAGCACTTGCATTTTATATGTATTGACTATTACATGGCAAGAATAGGAGGATATAACTGACTCTTGTGCAGGTTTGCTCTTAGATAACAGTCACCAGACAACCCACTATAGTCTAGTTGGAACAATCAAGATTTCTTTGACACTTACCCCATGCAAACAATTTTCAGAGACTTTGTTTAGTCTCCTTTGTGTTATCCCAACAGAAAGGTTTTGCCAAAAGCCCAGGTTCAGTTTTGAGCAATGTGCTGTAGAACACACTCACCGACTAGCCTACGCATCAGAGAAGTCCGATCTGAATCCAAATCTTTTTTAAAGCTTTCCACTGGTGAAGTTCTTCCTGAAGTTGGATATAAAGATGCATGCCACTTCTCTGGATCCCAGACACCATCACTAGGAAAATAAAATTGCAGGATTGTTTGCTACCTTGTAGTCTAATAAATACTTCACCGGTGAGCAACCTGTACAAGTGAATTATCTTTCATATTCAATTTCTAAATATGCCTCACTATGATTTATTACTTCACACATAGTATTTGGATCTCTTCTGTAACAGCAAGGAAGTATAATACTCAGTATCAGATTTTAAAAGACTAGTTATTGGTGAAGCTTGCCTGGTACACTGAAAAACAGTACAAGCAGATCATACAGTGCTGCTCTTGAGCATTTGGGTAGTTTTACCTCAATCTCATACTTGTACAATAAATTCATCTGAATAGTAAAGAAACTGTTGCTTAATAAACTTACAAACACCAGCCAAGAACACTCATCCCCATTTTTTATTGAGGTACAGTGACAACATGGGAGAGTAATCCTCTAAGCAAGGCAGCTCGTTACAGCCTGACCCCAGTCTGTACTACACACCCGTCTATGTTCTTTTCCTGCAAGTGCTTTTTCCTGCTCTTCCCTGATCTCTGTGTTGTGTGAAGTTATGAGATCCAGCAGAAAATAATCTCTGTTCAAAGAACAAAATCCCTGGCCAGAGCATTGAGACTTCTCTAGTAGATTAGTACTTCTGAAAACTGGACTCTGTAGCAGTCTAAACTTTGTAGCACATATACCTCCCATCAACATAGGAGCACTAATTAGCTAAGTGTTTTTTGCAATTTAGCCTTTCATTTTGAAATAAATGTATATGGCCTTTGTATAATCAAGAAAATACCTGTCATATTTTTCAGAAAGACAAGAAGGTCTTTTCTTAGAGTAGGGACGCTCTTTAATATCCAGCAGTTCCTCCTAGAAAAAAAAAGTTAAAAAACTCAAGACATGATTTTTGATTCTCAACCAGACAAGATTTAAGTACTCAAACCATCTATTCCAGACTGCCTGTTCAATTCAGTGTTTTAATTTGACAGCCCAGGTTTCCTAACATGTTGTTTCACATCTTGTGAAATACAGCACCGAACGTTTATATGTCAGTTGTTCTACCAGTGGCTACTGACCAAACACTTATTTGAAGCACTAAGCCTTACTAGGCCAAGTTCAGTCCTCGTGAACACTCCAAGGCTGTTCACACCATAAATGTTTACATATTCACTTCCCTGGACAGTTCAACTTAGAAGCAACACAGGCATCATGGACACCAGAGCTAGTAAGTTCTCAAGAAGGAACCAAAATTGCTGTGGTTAATGCCATATAAGGTTCAGCAGGTAAAAAAAAGCATTAGAACAATTCCATTTCCTGGTGTAGATCTGGAAATTCTAGACAAGCTTGCCATTTCTGACCACCACCAACTCCAAGACATCATGTGTTATATACAATTACCCATTCCACCCAACACCATATCAATGCTGAATGGTAACTTGTTTTCCCACTTTCTACCAGCTTTGAACAGCCCTTAGTTTACCACTGCACACCCTGAGCAGTCAGTCACTTGACTGGCAACCAGTGCAGTCTCACTGAAGTCTGCTTCATTCAGAAAGCATTATTAATGGCATGACCGTCAGAGCTTTAAATCAACATTAACTCTGCTGCAGTTGAGATGCACATTTCCAGTTACATTTACTCATCCTCCCGAAATCCTCTTTCTTCAACCTCCCTGACTCCCAACTGTACTGAATTGATTCAGAACTGTGCACAGATCAGTGGGCAGCTAGAAGGATAAAGAAATCTTAACAGCAGACACCATACACCAGCCAAACTGAAAGAAATCTCTTTACCCTTTTCCCCCAAGAATACAGTATCCTTCGTAACTTTTACATCATCTTTCCCATGTGATTAAAATCAGTTCATTAGCTATGTGAGTTTGACACTTGTTCTAGATGGCAATTTGATAGCCAAACAAAACCTTAACATCCTCCCCACCCCAAGCACCACCCTGTATTAGACCTCAGCAAAAAGAGCTCCATTAACGGGAGCCTGGCCTCCCTGCCCACAGCTTCCCAAAATAAACCTCAATCTGTGAGAAGCATCAAAGCTGTAATACTGTCAGAGTCTGATGCAGATACTACAAGTATTAACAGCCCTGTCCACCACTAGATTGGGAATGGGTTGTTTTCCTGGCCACGAGAGGGAGTCTACAGGCTCTCATTCACATCCTATCACAATTCTTCTACTCAAGTGAGGAAAATTTGAATTGTTCCTTGCCTTTCATTCATTAGCTGTGCACCCTTGGAGGAACAGATTCCCAAGAACTAGAAAAGACACAGCTTAAACTGTACAGTGCTCCTGTAACAGAGGAGATAAAATGCTGGCACTTCCACGTGTGGGGTTTTATGTTCAATTCACACACATTCTAAGCAAGCGGGGGGGAAAAGTGTGCTTAGCTGTTATCTAACAGCTTTAGGCAAACAGCTTAGAACTACTCATAGTATGAGCTAGATGTTTTCCTAGTGGTAGGAAGTGAATATAAACCGCTAAAGGAAATCACTCCCCTTTCCAAATCAGCAGGACATACCCCAGAACAGTGTTCCCTCAATCCCGAATTAGTAGGAAAGTGGAACACATGAAAATGCCCTAAAATGTGATTACCTCACCACCTCAAAATATTTGAGCTGTAACATGTAGAGAAACCATATGATGCAAAGTATTTTAACACAGACTGACTTCTGGTATTTCTTGATTTAGGCTCCTTGGAAACTAAACAAGACTAGGGGCCTGGCACTAGTTCTGCAACTTTATCCTGGTCAGAAACTATAGGTACTGAATTAGCAAAACCGAAGCAACAAATGCATTGGTTTCAGTAAACAGCCACCACTAGCATGGGCTGAACATTGCCCTAAAAAGCAGAGCAGAAATTGAAGCTGCATTCAGTTACCACACAAGAAGAGTTAGGCAAGACTGAAAGAGAATAGAGGCCGCATTTTCAGCAGGAGAGCTTTAAAAACAGCTCCTCTCTTTCACTTCACAGTTAACTGACTGACTAGGTCTGAATGACAGCATACTTTGCGCATCCTCAAAAGTTAAGGGTACATCTTCTCTGAAAAGTTAGAGAGATTTAGAAAGCTGTACTGTTCCCAAGAAGTTTTGCTAATTCTGAAGTACATGGTTTATTGTTGATGTCTACTTAAAATAAGCCAGAGCTCTACTATCTCAACAGAACAGAGCCACAGTGATAATATTTTTTTCTTTGAAAAACAACCTACTAAAAAGCCAACAGCTCTGAATTCCTCAAGAAAGATAACACAGTCAGCAACAGTAAACTATCTCACTCTGTTCCACACTTCAGGCCATTTGCTGCAAAGTATCTTAACAGCTTTTCACAAAGCAATGACCACCTGTTCCCACAGCTTGCAGCCATGGGAAAATCAACCACCATTACAGACTCTTTCCAAAGGCATTTTCCAGCAGTGGTACCAAAACCCCAAACAAAATTTGAATCCTAAACCCTACGGCATATCAAAGTCACTTAGTACTGGAACAATCTTTCTTTTTTTATTGCAAGTTATTTGGCTCTTCTTCTTCCACTCACACATATATTTAGGTATCACAGTTAAACAAAAGCACCTGCGTTACTGTTTTAACACTAAGCATTGATTGGAGTCACAATTTTTAAGCTTCCAGCAATTAAATATGAGCAACTCTAAGGTTACAAAAGGCATCCAGTAAACATATGAGAGGTCCTGATAAGATCTAGTGTGCTACACCTTCCTAGGAAATGGCATCTACTGCAAGGAAACATTTTGGTCAACTTCTTAAAAGAACATTGCTGAAAGCAGAACTACGAAGTGCTTGAGAAAGCTGGTAGAACAACATACTTCAGTCTCTACAATAATCTCCCAGTACACACTGTGGGGTGCTCAGATATTAAAATAAGGTGGTGGGAAACAAAAGCTTATCGAGGACAAGATTGCACAACTGCATCACACTTAACAAGCCGCTCATTAGATACCACCTTGCAAATCCTAATCCAAGCAAAGGCTTTTCAGCTTTCACCTCACTGATTGTCTCTCACAGGAGCCTCCACCTCCCACTCTACTCCTGTGCCCGGGAGTTCCACGCACAACTCAGAGACCAAAGGAGAGCGAGCTGACCTTTGTGTAACGATGTGGGTATTTAGTTGTAATTCTGTTCAGCTCCAGAAAAGCATCGCCATTTTCAGTTTCTGTTGCACCTCCTCTTTTATCCATGGTTACTTCAAAGCCTTTGACCGCGGAGCTAATTAAAAGAAAACCAACCCGTCAGATTTCAAGGCGTACCTTTCTAGAGGGTGCATTTTCTTCCCAGCCTGAGTCAGTTTAGCGCTCGGGCACAGCAAAGTAGAGCCGCGCTCCCCAGCAGCGCCCGTGCCCTCCCAACCCTGCCCCTTCCCCCGGCCCAGCCGCGGCTCCCGCACAGGGCTCCGAGCGGCGCGGGCAGCGCGGCCGGCCCTGCCCCGCGGCTCCGGCACACGGAGCATCGCTCGGCGGGCACGGCCGGGGCCGCGGGGACCC
>VYZR01023400.1:35492-52118 GCA_013400675.1 Oxylabes madagascariensis
TTTGTTTGTTTTGGTTTTGGTTTTGGTTTTTTTTGCCTGTTTGTTTTGTTTTATGGTTTCGTTTCGTTGTTTGGTTTGGTTTGGGTTTTTTTGATGTTGTTGTTTTTGTTTGTTTGTTTGTTTGTTTGTTGTTTTGTTTTGTTTTGTTTTGTTTTTTCCCATCACACCCTAACTAATGCTTATAGAAAAATCCACCTTGGATCTCACCCTTGGAAGGCGATGCCTGGCCGTAATTCCAGGTGCTTTCACAGAGTCACTCTTCCCGGGGCCTTTGGAAGCCACAGGGTTCCGTGCATAGAGAAGTTCTCACTGGAGCTAGGTGGAACTCATTGTTTTCTTTATTTCTAAGTGCTTGTGAAGGAGAGGAACACAGTATTAAAAAACAAAGGGGTGAAAAGGAGTCAGCTGCTGATGGTGTCACCCTTGGTTATTAATTTATTTTTAAGTAGGGGCACATAACTTGGAATAGTTTTCTTTTTACGGCACCTTTCTGGCACATTTTTGTTTAGGTGGGCAGATTTGCTGCCTTAGGATTCAAATGGTTGTAACTTTATTACTGTTAGTTTAAGCCAGCACAGTGTTGCTAAGTGAGACCACAGATGCTTTTCGTGTTAAACATCTGGAATTGCATTATGCTGTTTGAGTGCAGGTCGTCTGAGTGGAAGTCGTGCCATTTTTATGATACAGACTGCATGTAGCATCAATCCATGTGATGGATTCATCACTAGTAACAGGCACTAACTTATGCTTTGTCCAAAGTTAATAAACAACGTTGCAGAGCAGAGAGTGCATCTGTACTGCAGGATTGGAACTACAGTGAAATGGAGAAATTCAGGAGCAGGTAAGCAGTAATAAGGAGCTACTATGTTAAAGACCTCAGCTGTGATTTATTTTATATTTATGACTTCTTAAGATTTCCATGGGACAGAAGAAAGTTGAGTTATTCTCACAGCAGGGCTTATTAGTCTCTGTGGAACTTTGTTAACCAGGAAATGTTCCTCTTAAAAGCAAAGTAAAACACAACAAACACCCCACCCCCAAACTGATCATGAAACACAACTTTTTGTGGGTTTAAATGATCATTACATTTACATATAAAACTGATATTCTTGAGCGTGAGATATTAGACAGGAACATAAGGTACTTGGGCTGTGGTGTTGGCCCAACCACAGATTTACTCCATGTTAGTTCTCTTATTCTTCCCATGCTTTTGTTTTCTAACTTTGCAGGAGAGAAATGATCCTTCTTTGACTCATATTTTTCATGGTCACTTGCCATAAATTTTGGGGGATTTTAGGTTGTCGTCATTAAATATGTGCAGCATGTAACAATGTTTCAAATAGAGAAATAATCAGTTTAAAAGTACATATGTTAGAAAATTATTAGATATTCACACACCTTTGAGTTTAATACAAAACTTCTGCCTGTTTTACTCAAGTTTGATTTTTTCATCTCCTTTGTGTAAGGTTGTCATTGCCTGTGGTCAGATCAGGTTCACCTTTGGGGCAGATGAAATAGTTCCAAAGGGAGTTGGCCCTAATAGGTGTGTACAAGAATTTGTGCTGAAGACTGTTCTGCATCAATTTTAAACTGCCTGAAACTCCTTTTCAAAAGTGTATAGAGTTGCCCTAACTGCACATCTTGATGTGAACACAATTCTTTTGTCTGCTGGACAGGGCCTACCTCTTTCAGAAAACATTCAGATAATATTTTATAGAAAAAGAATTTCTCACGCAAAATACAGGTTTTGTTTTCTTCACTTAACTTTTTTTTTTAACTCTTTTCAGCCTGCTGGAACAAGCCAAAAATACTGTATTTTGTCCCAGTGATCTGTTGTTAATAGTGGTTATTCAGCTGAACTTTTGAAACTTGCATTGTTCCAGTCACTTTGTGAAAACAACATTTTTTTTCTGGCTGCAGCCGTGTTTTCCCTATCTCAGTTCAGGAGATTATTGGGGTGAAATTTCAGATTATCCTCTTCTGTTGCCTCTTCTGGAGCTGAAGAATGTGTTTGTGGTTCTAATGTGCAAATTTTCAGGGCAGTGGCAGCATTTGTTTTGGGAAAGAAGCTTCAATGGAACCGGTGCAGCAAGTTTTATCTGCACAGGGTTTTTTTTTATCCTTGTTTTCAGAAAATTACAAAGAAAAAATATTTAGATTTCATAAAAACACACTTGTTATTTTTCAGATTAGAAGTACACGTGAAAGTAAACTATGTGATGGAAAAATATGTCTAATTTTGTTTTTTAACGATGAATATGTAAAAACAGGAAGAGATTTTCAGGGGTTTTTTTAAGGAGAAACATGTTAAAATATGAACAAAACTAGGGAAGAGCTTGTAAAAGAGCATTTTATGTTAAAATGGAAAGTTCTTATTTCAGTTCACTAGTGCTCAAGAGAATTTATCAGCAATAGACAGAATACCTTGATGTGTTTGAGACTAAAAGGCAGAAAACTACAAGCAGAACTGCTCTGTCAAGGCACCCTGTGTGCACACAAATTGAGTGATTTTTCATTTGAGTGATTTTTCATTTCAACTTCAGACGAGAAAAGAGTTGTCTGTGACATGATTGCACTTGGGTGTATCTTCCTGGTTGTGTAGAGGAAAGTTTAAAATTCCAGATACTGAAAAACACCTGATAAAGAAACAATAAATGTTTCAGCATTTTGTAGCTGTTGTGTTCTGTATTTGATTGGATACCAAGCTGTTGAAATAATGCCACTTCTTTGCAGATAATACCGTTTTCCACAAAATATTTCTCCTTTCCTTTTAAGTTCAAAATCCCTGATGATGCATGAAATCCAGCAACCACCTGAGCATCAAGTTCATGCAGCTGAACAATCTGTTGCTCCCCAGTCTGCAACACATGAATTTCAGGACAGAGGTCACGACAAGCCAGGTCAAGATGGGTATACCCAGAGTCAAAGAAGAATGTTAAAAAATTTCCAAAGCAGGTGATAAGTACAAAACATATTTTTCACTAAATGGAGCAGGGGATCAGACCTAAAAATGTCTGGGTTTAGTAGTACCAGTGCAGGTTACAGCAGAAGCTTTAGTTCATGGCCATGGCAGGCAGTTCTGAAGATGCCTTGTGGTAACTTGAGGACGAGGATTGACAGTCAGAGTTCACATATTTTTTATTTTCAAAGGCAAATTTAAAAATGGCTATTTAACAATATTCTTTGATGCACTGCCAGGTGTAACGATTTCTTCTTACCCTCTTCTAGTGTTTTTTATTTGTGTCTTTTGTTTGTTGAAAGAGCAAAGACAAAGGTGGGATGTAATTGTGTAGAGATTAAAAGCCCATCATTTGTTGAGCTGATGGAGCAGCTCAGACCTGCTGAAAGAGGGGGCTCCCCTTCCTGGCCGTAGTGCTTTAACTAATTACCTTGTGAAGCCTTTGGTGCTGATTGGGGCCCTCCGTGTGCCAATTAACTCTGAAATCCTTTGGGAAAAAAGAGGGGGAGGGTGACAGTGTTACAGTAAGGCATTAGTGACCTGAGCTGGTGTTGGGAGAAACTTGTGGAGATGTGGAACTGCTGAGGGGAGGTGGGAAGAAGGAAGATCTGCTGGCTTCAGGAAGGGCCAGGCATTAGACTGGCTTCAGTATTCTGGGTTCAGCTGGTTGACTTGGGGGCAACAGTGATGTTACCTCACTGAAACCTCAGGCAGGGCCCCCAGCCAGCCAGCACCCTGCTCAGTATGGTCACTGGGTGGAACAGGGCTGCTTGGAAGGCATTTTGGCAACCCAGCATTCCTAAAGAAGTACATCCCAGTTCAAGTTCTGCAATGATGCTTTGGCCTCTTTATGCTTTATGAATTGCTCTGTTACAGGTACTAATTTCAGAGTCTAAATAGTTCATATATGCATTGATCTCTGAAAACTAGACTCTCATTACTGAAATTAGAATAAAAATTCCTATTTTCACTACTGTCTGAGAATTTGCAGAGGAGGACTACAAAGGCAACAAACTTTTCCATGTATTCCAGGTATCTAGCAAGGAAGTTTTTCTATCTGTGGGCAAAAATGACATTTGGACAAGTCCTCCCTTCCAAAGCCAGGTAAATAAAATTACAGAACTCAGAGGTGGATAGGGTTTTTTTGTAAGGTTATTTTTTTGTTTGTTTTGTGTTTTGTTTTGGTTTTTTTTTGGGGGGGGTGGTGTTTTGTTTTGTCTTGGTGTTTTTTCTTTATGGCTTAGTGGTAAACCATTGGGCTTAGAGAATACTGGCTGCCTTGGATGTATTTTAAGATCACTTGAAGATTTTCTTTGGGTACCTTTCTTGCTCTTGCTTTTTTATTTGTTTTTAATAATCGTGGTTAAACTTTTATTAACCAAATTCTTAGGAATTGTGTTTTGATAAAGTTGAACAGTATATGCATATAAATGATGGGATATGATTGTGATACTTGCTTTAAATTTAACTGTTTTCCAAAGTTGTGATGATAGATATTTCACAGACTATTCTGAGTTGGAAAGGACCCACATGGATCATTGAGTCCAACTCTTAATATGAAATTCAGTTAATATTACTGTTTGCACTGTTGTTCTTAATGTACATCTGTGTATCTGTATTGGTATCTGTCTGACTTGGAAATACCTGTGGCAGATAATTCCTTTCTGCTGTCAGTGTTCTGTGAGCTACTGAAACCCCACGCTTTGATATTCGTTTCTTGTTTTGCATTAATTTGCATGTTCATTCTTGCTTGACCACACCCTTGGGAACTGAAGCAGTTCCCAGTGGGAAGACTTGTATTTGGAATAAGATCAGGTCCTTAGTTGTTCAGTTTTATTTTTCTGTATCAAATACATTCTGTTTCTGCCTTTGTTGGTAAATGGAAGTTGTCGTTGTCCTGTGAACCTCACTGTTCCTCTTGTCCTGTCTACTGAATTGGCACTACTTTGGCTGTCTATCAGTTCAGCACAATGATGAATTTATTTTTTAGGGGAAATAGATTTTATAAAGACCAGCAGGGAGCACAAGCAATAATGAATTGCCTTTCAAAAGTCCCCAGTTCTCCAGAGCTTTAATTTGTATTACCTGTTAATGCATGTGCAATACTGTTAATGCACCAAGTAAAAAAAAAATAATATATAGCTCATTTCTTTTTTTCTTTTTTCCTTTTATGCATGAGTGCTTCGAATGATTTAGCAGCTTGGCTTGGGGTAGGTGGCTGAATTGCAACTTGTGAGAGGATTGATATGTTTCACTGAGAGACCTCTAAGTATTCTAGGCCTAATTCTGCTGTTATTACATGATAAAAACATCAAAGCATTATAAGATCTGATATATCTTTTGTATTTATTTATATATATATATAATATTTTGTGTTAAAATAGCAAAGAACAAAATTAGAAAGGAAAATACCTGTGTTGTTATCTACTGTTCTGGTTGTTAGGGTAAAACACAGAACTGAGGATAAAAGATGTGAATAGGTCTCAAGTCAACTGGTACTCTGATGTTTGACAAGTTAATAACATCTGTCTTTTATTCCTTGACTTTATGTGAAATATTTACAGTCAGTAAAGTGTTTGCTTCTTGCAGTACTGCACAGATTCTTGGAATAAAGTGTCACAGCAGAGTAGTGGTTTTAAATGCAATTAGATGTTGTTAGGCTAATCAGGCAAGCCTGGAGAAGAGGTGGTGTCATCTTCATTAAAACTGATTTGTGGTCACTCTGGAAACGTGTATGACATTTCTCCTGTCCGCATCTTTCAACTGTTTAGATGTTTTTATGATCAGAAGATTGTTCAAAAAGCTTTTGGAGAGTGGAAGGAGCAGTGGACAGTTTGCAGTGAAAAGAAGCTCAGCCTCAGAGCAGACAACCATTACAGGTTAGTGAAATGACTTCCCTTTGGGGTGTGTATGAGAAATTTTCTGAAGGGGTTTTTAATACCAGTGAGCCAGTTCCATGCATGGTATGTCTGGGCCAAGAGCAATGTTTTCATTGCTTGTTTTTATATTTTACTGAATGTCACTTCTTTCATTTTTCAGGCATTTACTCCTTAGTTTGATGTTCAAGGCTTGGAGAGCCTATGTGTGCCAACAGCAAGGAAAGAGGAACAAGTATTATGTTGCAGAGTCTCATGGTAAGTGAGATGATGGTAATTACCAGGATTTGGGGACATACTGAGATGGAGTTTCCAGGGGAATTATTTAGCAGAATCTGTGTCCCTGTGCCTGTTTGCAGCCTGAGCTCCCCCACCCCATGGCAGTGCAGTGCTTGCAGGAGCAGATGGCACAGGGTTCTGTTATAGGGGTGTAGCTATAGAGTTATTTAGGGATGCCAGTGAATAAGCCTCTCCATCTGCTGTGCATTGCACTGTTTGTTTTAGAGGAGGTGGCTTGATTTGTGGTTGGTTTTTTGTTTGGTTGGTTTTTTTTACTTAATCACAATATGTTTTCAAGATCTTTTTGATTGAATGTTTTGCTGGAATTCTCTATCAACTGTTGCTGTAGACACTAGATAGTATTTCCCATTATTTTATGTCTATTGACTGCTCCTTCCAGCTTGTGTCTTGCAATAGAAAGAAGCCCAAACTTTTGAAGTGCCCTTTATCTTATTGTGTAGGTTCTTTGCTCTGCAAGGCATTTGACTTGGAGCTGTCTGTACTGGTAGCAACTTTCTTGGGTTCAGGGAATATGTTTTGCTGAAGGGAGGTTGACCTTTGTTTAAAGATGATACCGAGGTTTTGTTCTATGCTGATTTGCAAAGTAATTAACTGCTGCCTTTGCACATGAATGTAGCCTCAGAATGTCCTGCAGACTGGCACCTTTGGGCACAAACTGACGGGCTATCCAGACTTCCTTTCTTACTGAGTGAGACCAGAGTATTTACAGCAGAAGCTGTGTGTTACTTGGTTAAATGTAGAAAAAGGTGACCTGTTTCACGGTAGGTTAATGCTTGATTCACAAGGAAATCCTAACACAGAAAAGTCTGGGTTTTTTAAATATGAAAGTTGAGGTGGCATAGACTCAATGCCAGCTTTTTTCCAATAACTCTGCTTTAATAGTATCGGTTCTGACAAGCCAGCCTGCTGTGAGGAGAGTATGCAGTGTGCTGCACTAAGTGATAAACTGGAATTTGTGACACCACTTCTGTTTTTAGCTGCATGACCAGCCTGCTAAATAATGTTGACTTGTTTCTGGTTGATTTCTCTGCTCATAGTAAAGAATAACTCTTGAAAAGCAACTGATGAACCTGATGAACTTTTTTTTTTTTTTTTTTAATCAAAGAAAATCCTCTAATTCTTCCCGGTACAGTCGTTACGCTGGCCATTGTTCTACAGTTATTTCCCCTGTAAGCACTGAAGACAAAGGGATTATCGGGCACTGTCCGATAATTCACGCTGCTGTGAGCAGGCGGCACGGACGGTGCTGTCAGCGATTCCGAGACTTCTCCCTGGGACTCCCTCGAGCGGAGGGAGGGTCGCTGTCATTTCAGGCTTTTCCACAAGGTGTCCCTGCAGGCTGAGGGCGCAGGAGCCGGGGGCGATGTGCGATGGGGTGGTTGAGATGTGTCAGATTCCTGTGTGAGCTTAAGATGCCGCCGTTTTCTGTCGTGCACAGCAAAGAAGCAAACTCTGCTCAGAACCTGGCGGCGCTGGCTGGTTTATGTTGGTGTTCAAAGGACAAAACACGGGATGCAGTCTGTGGCACTGGCATTCAGGGAAAGAAGCTGTTTGCGGTAAGGATGGAATACAAACAGCCAGAGAGGCACTCACCATAAGGCCATGGCTTTTATCTGGGTTATGTTATCTTTTCCTGCAGTGACTTTGTTCAGTGTTTGATTTTTTTAAGAGTTCTTTTGCTTTCTGGGATGTCTGAGTTCTTCTGGCACACCCATAGACTGTGAATTTAAGAGACATTATATGGCAGCCAGTACCTAATGGGAGCCTACAGGAAGGCTGGGGAGTGACTTTTGCAAAGGCATGCAACTGAGAGGACAAGGGGAAATGGCTTTAAGTTGAAAGAGGGTAGATTTAGATTGAATATTAGGAAGAAATTCTTTACTCTGAGGGTGGTGAGGCCCTGAAACCCAGAGATTACTCAGATGTTGATGCCCCATCCCTGGAAGTGTTCAAGATCAGGTTGGATGGGACTTGGAGCAATGTGGGATAGTGGAAAGTGTCTCTGCCCATGGCAGGGGGTTGGAACGAGATGATCTTTAAGGTCCCTTCCAACCCAAACCATTTGGTGGTTCTTTGAGAAGATTGTTGTTCGTACCTTTTTCTAGTGAGATAGAAGTGATTTCTTGCACCAAATTATGGCACCTGTGTTTGAACTTGTCTGTAACATTGTTTTGGCAGCATTTCATGGGCAGTGTGGAGAAGACAACAGTACCAGAAACGCTCTGGACATAAAATGGATCTTTTGGCTCTGCAGCATTGGGCCCAGAGCCTGCAATTTCGAGTAAGTCTCAGGAGCTTCAGGTACTGCTGTTTCTAATGTTTAAGTTGCTCACATGTGAAAATGTTGCAGGTGAATAAAAATTAGGCCTTATACTCATTTACTTTGCAAATTGCAGTACTTATGATGGAATATCATAGCAGGACATGGGAAATGGAATGAAGCTATGTCAGGGCAAGTTCAGGTTGGACATTAGGAAAAGTATCTTTCTGAGAGAGTGGTCAGTCCCTGGAACAGACTCCCCAGGGAAGTGGTCACAGCACCAAACCTGTCAGAGTTCAAGGTGCCTCAAGTCCAACTTCCTTATTCTTGCAGGACTACTTAAAACTAAGTCAGATGGCTGAGAGAGTTGTCCAGATGGTTGGTCATAGCTGAAGTGAAAACAGCATGGGTTTCTTTTTCTTTCACTGAAACTGTGGCTTTTTGTCCATTTCATTTAAAAAAGGGGATGGTATTTAATTTGACCTGCACTGTAAGATGCATCGTGGCCTCTTTTAGGGCAGTATTCTGCTAAGGAAATAAACTTTTGACTTGGGAAGTCTTATAGTATCTCATTATGTGATTCCCTTTTATATGAAAATACTCTGAAAGAAAGTCTATTGGCAAAAAGAAAAGTATTATATTGGTCTTTAATGGGAAAAAGTGTGAAAGTATTTAAAAAAGTGAAAAAAATCTTTGACCTTTTTTTTGCTGGCATTCCTTCGATGTTTGTTTGGGTTTTGTTGGGTTTTTTTTCCCCTTTTTTTGGGGGAACCTCATTGGTCATGGCTTTCACCTTTAGAACTTATATGGAATTTCTTATTGCGTGTGTGTTCTTCCTCTCCTTCTCTCTGTTCTCCTTCCCTAATCTTGTCTGTTTTTTCCCCTTACTGCCTTTGCCCCTTAATTGTTCCCTCAGGCTTGGTTGCAGTGGCGAGAGCTGTATTTATACACCCAGAATGAGAAGCAGAAGGACACCAGGGCAGTAACTCACCATCAGCACTGGGAATTGAGGAAATGTGTGGGAGCATGGCTGGGATACCTGAACCTCCACAGAGTAAAGAAACGCCAGAATGGTGAGTGAAAATGGTGAGTTAGGACAGAAGAGGGCTCAGCCCCTTGGCTGAGGGCACGGTGATGGTTTTTTCTCTTCTAGGAGACGCTGCAATGTCTCTGCCCACCAGGTCATGAGATGCAGCTTGGGCTGTACACTGTGGCAGGTCTGGCTGGCTTAGCTCATATGCTGAACTGTCAGGAAGATCCTGCTTTCCATAGGATTTAAAAGAAAATACTTTACAATTTCCTTGATGAAAACTTGCATATTATCTATTGTATTTTGACTGAGATATCTGTGAGAAGGATGTATTCGAGACTTTGATCAGTCAGTCGGTGAATTTTCTTGATAATCAGTCAAATCACAGCTCCTATAGGATGGTAAAGATTGTTACACCAGTTCTTTTGTTTCTTCCCTTGAATGGGAATGATTTCAGATATTTGTATGAATTGCTTTTTGACTGGTGGCAGTGGAAAAGAATCTAGCTTGGATATGTAGAAATTAGTAATAGGAGTATGCTGAAATGTAAGCAAGGTTGAGTATGTTGAACTAGTAATAGTGTCCTAACTTCCCTCTCTTACAGCACAGTAGGTTACTACTTTAAAACTGCCTTTGTGATCAATAGGAGGAATATCAACTGTAACTGAGAGTTAATGTGAATTTTTGTAACCATTTTTCAGTGTTAGAGCTCATGTCACTTGTGAACCAGAGGCTCAGATGACAGGAACTCATCTGATATGAATGAGCCTAGAACAGAACAAGCCTTGAGTGATTTGTGTTTGTCTTCCAGAGCTGGCCCAAGAGTTTCACCGAAGCAGGACGCTCCGGAGGTGCTTCTCCGATTGGCAGCTGTCCTGGGAGTGCAGGAGAAGATTGCATATTCACCAAAGAGACCTGAAAAAACAGGCAGCAAGGATTGCCTTATGGAGAGTCTTTGCACACTGGAAGCATTGTATCCCATCTGTGTTTAGTCCCTAGCAAAGACAAGCTAGAAGCATTCCCTCAGGGGGAAGATCCAGTTAATAAGCAGGAATGTTGTGCAGTGACGCGAGTGACAACAAACATGTTGTCATTAGATAGGTGTATGTAATGCCATACTAACAATTCATTAAACTGTTGTAATTACAGTATATTAGCAGCTGTGTAAGAGTGTATTAGAGCCTGCAGAAGATAATTTATGGTTGTTACTTAAGAGTGAATCATAAACATTGTGATAAGCCAGCAAAATCGAGAAGTTTGACTGTAGTCAAAACTTCTGCAGATAACAGTGCTGGACATTCAAACATTGAAGGAAATTTCAATGGAGATGTAGTGTCCCTCTGTGGGAGAAAGTTGTTTCTGTGTAAAAGCTACTTTAACTCAGTGACAGATGTTGTGCTGTGTGTGGAAGAGGCTCAGCAGCGTGAGCTGGCTGAAAAGCACTACAAGTGTCACCTGTTGGTAAGAGCACTGTTATGTGCCGGGTGGGAGGGGCTGTGGAGTGTCCCTGTAATGCTGACAGTGGTGTGTGGGTGTTCTGTGGGAGATACACCAGGTTTTTAAATTTCAGCTATTCTGGAATCTGCCAATTGAATCCAAATGGGGAAACTGTGCTGATCTCCAGAACAGTTATTCTTCCAATTGGGAAATTGGTTGTTGGCATACAAATCCCTCTGGGCCCCATCCAACAGGCCCAGGGGTGCTCAGAAATGTGAAGGTTGAATTAGAACCTTCAGAGAAACTAAAATACATAAATCCACACAGACATGAGGTAGAAATGCAAGTTTAGTTTCAAATAAGTAGAGAGTATTTAAAATGCCTTAAGCAAATAAGAGATTGAATTAGTTAGTAAGAAAAGGACCTAAAACCTAATTTAAAGTTCAGTAGCTTTACCTTTTACAAAGTTAACTAGATTCTAGACATAACAAAAACAATGTAGCCTTGCTAGCATTCCTAAATAGAACAGATAGAGTATGTACATAGAATTTGGGTAAGAAATTACTACCACTTTCGCACTTCAATCTTAGATTCGGAGAGATCCAACAAGGCAGTAGTAGAATCATGTTTGTAACTGATTGGTTAAAAATAGAATAANATAGAACAAGATAGAATTATATATGTAGAATTTGTGTAAGAAATTACTTTTGCCCATCAATCTTAGGTTAGGATAGGTCCAACAAGGCAATAGTAGGCTCGTGTTTGTACCTGATTGGCTGAAAATAGAATAAACTGCAGTGCTTTGAGCAATGCTAGTATGCTCACAGAATACAGATTATGGGTGCTGTTGCTGCTGCTAAGCTGCTACTGCTTCTGCTTGGGACATGGGGACTTTATGCTAGAAGGTTTTCTGCATACTGGCACGAACTGTAACAACTTTACCTTCATGAGGCTGATTTAGCCATGCAATAAAGGACTTTACTTTTACAACTACCCAGCTTCTATAGTCTTCAATGAAGACATGCCAAAACTTGACACTGGTGAAGTGGATTCATCTTGAGGGTGTTGGGTTACCTGCTCCCTGGCTATTCTACCATGAAATTGCCTTTTACCCTTGTTTTTTTTTTTTCTTAGGCTGTTTGCTACAAGAATTGTTTTTTCTTCTCTGCAGTAATGTGTGCATGCTGCTTTTCATGTGAGACCAAAGATAGCTTGCTGCATGTGCAAGTAGTTGAGCGTTTTGGGGTTTTGCTTAGGTTTTAGGGATTTTAAAAAGAAAAATCACTGAAGGCTAAAAGGTGGGCACAAGTAAGCCTCCAGCTTTTTGGAGCTGAACTATTTTCAAGGTTGGATCAGTACTGGTCATTAAAAGAATACCAGTAAACTGGTTTGGATCATGAAGTGAAAACATTAGTGATTAAAAGAGCAGGATGATTAATGATTTGAAGTAGGATGCTCTCATAATGCTAATTACCATGTTCTGCCCCCACTCAAGGGATTCTAGGATTGTAGATCAGTTCTAAATTACCTGATTTGGATTACAAATGAAAGTTGTGTTTATTTCTTCTTGTTACAGGAACTTGGCCTTAAGGGTCTTCAGCAGAATGTCCTGGACACTCGTCTTCAGCGAATGAGAACAAATCTGTCATCCCGTCAGCATCGAGTTACAGTGAGTTTGACTTTGGTTCTTGTGTCAGTTTGTCTTGAGCTGTCCTGTTGACTTCCACTGTCACCTACAAAGTACTTTTTTATTACAGCAGTGGCTTTGTTCTTAAATACTAATAGCCACAGAAAATCTGTGTGAGTCAACTGCCATTCTTAGATATGCTTAGTTTTTCATTTCCCTGTGTTTAAGGTGGATTTTTCTTTTTACCAGAAAAACTTGTAGGAGCTTATAAAGTTTGGTATATGAAGCAATGCAGCAGACAACCATTGCAGTATGCAGTTTCATTAGGACTTTAATAATTCCTTTCTTTGCATTTTTCTCCTCACTTGATATCTTTGGGGGGTTTTGTGTCTTTCTTGTTTTATTTCAGGTGCTGCAGAAGTACTGGAACCGTTGGAAATTCCGTTTGGAAGAGAAGGAGGAAGAACAGCAGCAGGCCTTAACATCAGTGGCTCATGCCCGTTATAGGTATGCAGAGAAATATTAATACAAACTTGTACAAATGTGGAATCTGTGGGCCTTTGGTTCTGTTCTTAAGTATGGTAATACCTTTGGGGGCATGACTTGACGGCAATTGCTCTGACATTTTCTGTGAGTCATGAACAATTTACATCTCCTGCTTCTCTGTGGAATGTAAGAGGGAGATTGGTTAAGCCCAGCTCTGAGGTTCATTTAGTCAGCTGACATTCATAAGATTAATATGCTTTCTGAAGAAATTTTCTCCTGTGCTGACATTTTCCCTTTTTTTGCTTGCCAGGAGGGTGTTGATGAGGCAGATGTTTGACAAATGGGTGTTGAAGGCCTGCAAGCTGCAAGAATATCGAATGGGAGAGAAGAGGGTAAATGTAACTCTTGCACCTTGCTTAGGAAATAGAGGGGATGATTTCATAGTCATTGTCTGTGAATATGAGTTAGCATGAGATGGACTTGGTTGTTGTAAATGCCCTTTTCCTTGGTGAGGGATCAAGTCAAGGGAAACAGATTTCCACCTGTATTTACTGATCCCCCTTTTTAAGTTAAGCAGTTTGTTAATAATATAATCAAGTTGTTATTAGAGGATTGCCATTCACATACTTCATTCACTTATTCCCTCACCCTGTAAATGTGTGTGCTCTCTCTCTCTCACACTGTCTCATAGTTACTTTGTTGAAATAATAATAATGATAATAATACTAAATGGTTAATACCAGCCTATTTAAGAAGTGCAGGGCTGTACTGAGAAATTAACTGCTTCTAGGTAGATGTCCATAAAGTTCTTTACAGGGCCCTTCATTTTCTAAGAGGGGTGTGTGTATATATATATATATATATGTATATAGTCCTGGAGTCTTTACATGTAGCAGCCGCTGTGGCCTTTATGGGGTCTCTTACACAACTCCAAGCTGACAGTAGCACGTGTGGGTGTCTCTGTGCAGATATGGCTCACCCTTGGTGGTGGGAGATTATCAGTTCTTGTATATTCAACAGGAATTTTGGAACTGGTTTCTGGAACTTATCACTTCTTAGGAGTCCTCCACATGCTATTTATCAGCTTGTGTTTTTCCTCTCCTTGGCCTGCTGGTTTTTGGTAACAGCTTTTCCATCCAAGTGAACACTGGTACCTGCAGAGCAGGTTACAATAACCTCGCCCCAAAGGGGCTTTGGTGGTGTGTCCACTGCTGTTCAGCCTCAGAAAAACAAATATTGGACAGTTCTGTGCATGTCATCTTGAAGGAGTTGTTTCCTGTTGTTTGTAGCTGCCTGTGCTGTGCATTCATTGCCACCTTCTGTCCATTTCAGGCAGTCCTGCATTTCGACAGGCAGCTCTTGCGCTGCTTCTGGTGCTGCTGGCGTAGCAGAGCAGCTGCACGTGTGGAGGAGCAGGAGGGCTTGGTTCGTGCAGGATATCACTACAGTAACCAGCTGCTGCTAAAGGCCTTCTGTCTGTGGAAACGGAAGACTCAGGAGAGAGAAGCAGAGTAAGAACTTGTTTCAAACAGAGAATGATTTGGATTGGCCCTGTGGCAGCCTACTTTGGACAAACAGCATTTAATTCACCGTGGTGCTCATTTCTTTTCTGTGCTTTGGAGTCTACTAAGTTGTCTTTCAGTAAATGAATTCCTGAAAATAACAAATGTAGACTCAAGTCTGTGCTAGAAGTGTCCAGTAACATGGATTGCATTGTAGGACAAATAATTATTTTTCTTATAGGAAGCTCAAGGAGACAGACGCTTTAAGATTTCACCGTTCAAAGTGTCTGCAGCAGACTTGGAACAAGTGGAGAAAGGTGAGAGAGTTAACAGATAGGGAAGAGCATGAAGTCTTTCTGTTACATTTGAATTGCTTGTACCCATATGGCTAGAAGTTAAATTGTTTATTTTAAAAACTAGTCATTCCTAATCTCTCTTCCCTTTTCATGTGAATAAAACCAGTTTGGTGTGGGTGGAACAGGAACTGTGTAGGGAGGAGAGGGAATTAGTTTTGTTCATGTATCTAGGTATGGTGAGAATAGGAATATGGTTTAGATGTACCTGGGAATGTGATCAGAGTTAGTGTGATGAAATTGTCCCTCCCCAGTACTGGGTGTGGCCTTCTCAAAACTTAAGTTAGACGTTTGCAGCCAGGCCTTTGTGTGTAGCCTGTATTTGTGTTACAGATTGTAGCAAACACTGTCACAGAGTACTTTCATGGTGGGCCTTTTCCTTACCATATGAGGTACCAGATGTGCCTTGCAGCATGTCTTGGGAATCTGGGAGAAATTTTATGGTTGGAACTGCTATGTTGGTGCAGACCTGTTAATCTGAGCAGTTTACATCAGTCTTCAAGAGGATTCCTACAAAGGGCAGGAAAACAAAGCACTTAACTAGGCCTTTTGGGGACAGCAGAGTGCAGCACCAATTTGAGTGAAAAGCTGTCACAGTAAGGTGAAGGATTGATGTTTCTCCAGAGACTGGAAATAGTCCTTTTCCCTCCTCTCTCTGCCATTACTTGTTTTCCCTCCTTCACGTGTATTATCTTTCGGGTTTTTTCCGTTTCCTCCTTCTAGTATGTGGAACTTCAGCGTGAGAAATGGAGGAAGCTGGTGCAAGCAGACCTGCACTATCGATGTGTGTTGCTGGGCAAGACCTTGGCAGCTTGGCAGGTAAGGGTGGAACAGCCTTTTTGAGGCACTGCTCTGTGTGTGCTGTAGTGTTTCAGTGAGAGCTGAAGAGCTCCCACACTGCTTCCCTGGAGGCACATACACACCACGTGTGTAAGGTAGAATGGAGGCTCTTGTATGTAGGGCTGGATGAACTCCAGCATTGCTTTGTGGAGCAGAAGAACCAAGGTAATCTTGTAGCACTGGTGAATGGTCTGTCACAGCTAGCATTAACTATTGTGTAGTGACTGCTTGTCACAGCAAAGCAGCATTTGATTTCAGTGGCTGTATTTTTTCCCTCTGTACTTTACTGCCAGTGCTACTTATGAGTTAGTAAGATGCTAGTAAGAATTTCTAGATGTTTCCTCTCCTCACAGGTGTTAACAGTTGAGGTAAATTTACCTCTCAAAACTATTTTTTTTTCAGATTTACCAACAGAACATACAGTGCATTCTGTCTCAAGTGGCTGAGAAGGAGAAACAGCACACTGGACTGCTGCTGCGGTGAGCCTCTTCCTAGGCAGCGTGAGAGAAGTGACTGCCCTACAGTCAAATTCGTTTCTTTCTTTCACTGCCACCTTTGTAACTTTCTGAATGTTCAGTGCTGGGAGTTGACTCTGCCATGCATTGCTGTTTCTTTGCATGCAGGTCATCTAGTTAAAAGAAATCAACCTCTTCCTTTGCTGTCTGTTTTGCTTGAATATTTTCTAAATCTCTGTTTAGTCCTGCAAGAGTCATCAGACAGTAAACTGCATCATTCCCTGTTGTGGTATTAAAGCAGCCTGGAAGATGCAGAGCCTTTCTTGTATTACAGTGGGGAGAGTCATTATAGATATTATCACATTGCATTGGTTGTTGTTACTTTAGTTTTAATTATCTTATTTGTTTTAATGCTTGAGTCACTTGCAGAGTCACTTGCAGAGCCAGATTGGCTCAGCTGAAGCTGCTGGATTTCAGAGTGTTCTGTTTTGCACTGCCTTC
>VYZR01023400.1:61314-74185 GCA_013400675.1 Oxylabes madagascariensis
AGAAGAAATGATGCTGGAGAGAAAGGTGGAAGTTGAACTCCGACATATCCAGCAGCAGATGCAGTACTACTACAGCAGGAAGCAGGAACTCAAGTAATGCCCCTTTAGCCAGCCTTTCTTCATGTTGCCCACTCTGTTGCACTTTTTCTGGTATCTACCCTGGAAATAATCAGTCTGTTCACAGTAGAACTGTGAATGAAACAGAGAAAAGTTCCAGAGCTTTTTATTTTCTCCTTTCGAGTTCATTCCAGGTGAAGGAGAGTATGTGCATAACTACTTCTGTAGTCAGCCAAGTGGTTTAATTATACCTCTGGCAGCTCTTGCAGAAGCATGTCAGAGGTATCATTGGGTGTAATCTGAATACAGTACAAATGAATTGGGCAGAGCAGTTGAAATTTAGCTTTTAGTTATTTTATCAAGAGGAGTGAGGACTGAGCTTTTCTAGCTTTCAATTNGACAAAAAATGGATCTTATTGCAAGTATCAATTGCAAGTCCAAGTTGGCTTAGACTGTTGAGCTCTTAATTGGGATGAGAATACTTCTAATCCATTTTATCAGGTGCTGTCAGCAGCAGGCACAGATTCTGCAGCAGTGGCTGGAGATGAGCACACAGCCAGGAGCCCAAGATGGTGTGCAAGGAGTCCAGGAAGAATTGGGTCAGGTGTGTACACAGCATTTAGATTGAAGCTACTGAAGTGATTATCACTGTGCCATGCACTTAAGCCTAAATCCTGATGGTAGCTGGGAGGAATTGTGTAGTAAGGTGTTAGTAAAATGCCAGGAGAAGGGAAATTTGTAGTCAGAAGTAGGCTGAGGAGCAGAACAGGCTGTGTTGATGCATCTTGCATCTTTCTGTTTGTTCAGAAATGTAACTCCTGCTCCAGTAGACATTTCTGAGGCCACTTCCAAGCTATGGATCAAGGTCTCATAGACTCAATCTCAAAATTTTTTCTGCAATTTCTCAAGACAATTCCGTGTGCAGACTGGACCTGCACTGCTTTCAGGCCCCGGGTTCCCACAGCCAGGGGTGGGTACTGGTACCTCTGACTCCAGCCAGTTCGGAGCTGTTCCTGAATGACACAATCTGTCACTGACTGGCCCTCAAGTGAGAGAATACAAAAGCTGCTGGAGCAGCTCTTGCTGTCAAACAGAGTTAATGCTGTCTCACTGTACAAATGAATGTTTATGCTGATGCACTTGTGTTCCCTTTCAGTTGCAGGTGAGGATCAGCACTCTCACCAAAGCACAGCTGGCTGAGAGACAGCACGTGCAGGCCCTGCTTGCCCGCCTGCGAGATATCCAGCTCGCTCTGGATCTGTAGTGCATCTACCAACGTCTCAGCTTGGAGGTAGGACTTTTGGCCCCTTTCATAGCAGGGGATGATGGAAGAGATGTATCCATTCATTTAGTTCTATGTATGGCATTTATATTTGATAAATTAAGTTAAAATAATTCTGCTTTTTTTATTATTACTCTAACTGATCAAAACCAAACCGGAGCTACATCCACCTCATGTTGCACTTTGCAATACCTACTTTAGGTTATCTGTCATGCCACAAAGATAAGCAACACAGATAAGACTCTTTATTTCAAAATGTTTGCAATTAAATGAGTTCATGTCAGTAAGTCATACACTTTGACATACAAAAATACCGTGCTACTGATACAGTTGAATTAAATGGATTCTCCATGCAGGAGAAATTCACAGCATTATCAGTACCCTCGAGGAACTTTGTTTTCACTCCTGGGGTGCGTTGCTGGCCCCTGCATCACAAGCAATGTTGGTTTATTAGCTCGCTCTGCACAGTATTAAAACCATCGTAACAACAGCCACTTGCATGCTAAATCCTCTCTTCCTTCTGAGATTTCTAATAAAGCAAACATCAAGCAACCCATGCTCCATCACTAGACTAATAGTTACCTTCAGATACTGTGGATGATGCTGCTGAGTAGGAAGAAAATAAAGCTTTAACTTCCTTTGGCTCTGTCTGGATGTCACAGACACCAGTGGGAAAGAGCGAAAAGATTCAGTTGTCTTTTTCTCTTATCCACTGGAACAAATTTGCTTTCTCTTGTTAAAATGACATTGATGTTTCATCAAAAAGCTCACCCTGACCTTATCCTCTTGGGCCTGACATTTGCCTTACTCTTTTCTCACTCTCAAAGGTTTAAAAAGACTTGTATCTGGTACTATGCTGCTGCAGGAGTAAACTTGCTAATGCCAAGAAGTTTAACAAGATAGGTGGCTGAGAGCCACTTCAAGCTTTCAAACTCCTCCCTGTGTAAGTGAGGAAAGACTGACTCCTGGAGCCAAATGAATTTTCTCCTGCTTGTCACCCAAACAGCCACCCTCATCTGACTCATGCCTGGGCTACATCACTTAGAGGCAATTTCTTGTCCCTTCCTTCCTGATGACAAGCTAAGCATACAGGACTTGGCAAACTGGACATTTGTACAACAAAATTATATTCTATTTTCTGCAGTGCATACAAAGAAGGGTTTCTTAAGAGATCAGAGCTGGTCAAAGCCTCTCATCTCCTTGAAGTAGCAGAAAAGTAGCTCAAGCAAGGAAGTAATATGAGAAATCTTTCAGAAAACACAAAGGCAGGTTTCAAGCTCTGGACAGCAAAATCAGTTCTAAATGTTTGAGTGCTGGGACTTGAAACAGTTTATTCTCAAAAAACAAGTGATACATTGCTTTAAAACTCAATTCCTCTTCACTTTGGCAGTGGTTTTTGTCAGTGCCACATGCAGTAGATCCAAGGTGTTAGATTTTAACTCTTCTTGATGTGAAGTCACAAAGAGGCTCTAAAATTTTACAGTGGATTAAGCATCAGCACAAAGATTTCAGCCCCCAGCACTTTCCTAGCATTAAGTATGAGGGCAGAAGTCAGAGCCAGTGTGGTTTTTTGCTTTGTATTTTGAATAAGATGAAGTTGTTGCCAGTCAAGGGAGGGCCAAATTGGCATCCGGGAAGCAACAGGGGATTTCTTTAAAGAGCCATAAATATTTTAAACACAGTCAGTGCATAGGGCATTTCACTCTGTGCAATAAAAATTGGTCCTGAAGTAGCTGAAGCGGTCTTGTAACAGAAGAACTAATTCTTCAAGAATTGTGACAAAGTAACAAGATACATAGCAGAAAGTAAAAACATACTTTAGTTGCCATCACATCGCCCAAAAAAAATAGGCCCTGTGTCTTCTAGCTCCTTAATCCAAGAGGTGAAGTTAACTGTCTCTCATAAAGACAAAAACTTTAAGGCCTGGAATAGCAAAATAAAACCATGGATTAGGAAGAGGACACAGAGCTTTGTCTGTCTTTAAAAAAAAAGAAAATAAAATCGCAAGATGACAAGTTCTGTTGTCTGGAATGTAGACACTGTTTTCAGGTTTAAAATACAGTGCAAAGTCCATTTTTAAAGGGACAATGTCAGACAAAAGAACTAAAGTTGTCTAACAGTACAAAACTCATGAGTGTCACTCATTGTACTGACTGACTTGCACATTTTGCTTTGTTTGGGCCATGAAGCCACACCAGCAAATTTCACTGTTTGGCCCTCTGTGCATTCAGAGACTGCTTTTATCTAAGAATTTAGGCAGAGTTTCTTAGAATAAAATAAATATGAGAATATATTCTTTACTCAAGGTCTGAAAAACAGATACTGTAGATACAAGGTACGGGGTCTGACTCAGCCTGTCAGTGTCCCTTTAAATACAAGTAATCTCTACCTCCACCCTTTCCCACTGCACCTGCCTAGGAAGGCTTAAAAGGGACTTAGAGGCTCTAAGAACATAATTATCCTGTGGCACATTCAGGGGAGAACATGAAAGACTACAGGCACAGGGTGGGCCAGAAACCACCACGGGCAACATCTTTAAAGGCAGCTGTACCCAATACATCCATGATCATTCAGTTCAGTTTCTACATTCAGCAGCAGGTAAATGTAGACCAAATACTTTCAAGTTTAACACAGTAGTGACATCTTTTCTCACCCAGGTCCTGCTGAGTGATACAAACTTGATAAGTGAAACACTCAGTGGTGTGAAAAGAGTCCCTTTTTATAGAAAATCTTCATGCTGAGACAGTTCCTATAGAGAGCCCAGTGCTTCTCCAAAGCGGATTTTCTGTCCAGCTTTGAGGTTGAATTTGAAGTCCTTGGGTGCCTCAAAGATTAGTACGATCGTAGAGCCTAAGTTAAATTCCCCTAAATGCTCCCCTTTCCTCATGGGGATTCCTTCCTTGTTGTTGTTGGATATGAAGCTGAAGTCATTGTAGGAACCTTTAGAGTAACTTGGACTGTTTGTGTGCAAGTCCTGTACAGGGAAGGAAGAAGAGAAATATTTACTGGGGGATTTCAGTGCTCTGTATTCATTCATCACCACAGCTGTGCACTGTACATACTCAGGCATTTTCCATGCAGGAACTCACAGTTCAAAGGTGCAATAGGAATATTAAAAAAATTGTCTATGTTGGAGACATCACTGTTTAAATAAGTCTTAGAGTATCAGTACTGTGAAACACCCTAATTTCACGGTAATAAGATTTTTTTTTTTAACTTTGTTGTGCTACACCAAGCTCAACCATTAACACCAGAAAGGTGCTTGCTATGATCCTGCTCACCTGATCAAAGTAGATGCGGATGGAGCCCACGTTTGTTGCTCCTACAGCTGTCAATGAGAAAAAGCCATGTTTCCAGTCACCTGTAAGGACAACCCGTTCATTGTGGCAGAACAGTTCCTTGATCCAGCGAGCAACTCCGGGATTGACAGACATCAGAGAGCCTGAAGAAGTGAGAAAATATTCAGGTTAGGTTGTCTGGTTTGTAGAAATATTCTAATGCCACTCAGATGGTGTTTTCAGTATAACTGGAGTTGACCCAGTAAACAACTCTGTCAGTTATTTGTAGGAAGAGGCAAGTGCCAGACAGAGCAAATGAAAGAGAAGTCTGTGCTGAAGACAAAGGGGTCACAGAAGGATGTGTGTAGTGGGTCAATCTCTCTCTCATGGTGTTTGAAACCAAATCCAAATACTTAGGTTTTTGCTAGATACCAAGAAGTACAATATTTTTATCTGCAAAAACATCCGATCCCAGCTCCAGTAGTGAAACAGTTCAATTGCATTTTCTTTGCCAAGCACAAGCAGAGATCATAATTTAGGCTACTGTTTGGTGTGATCTGCAGAACTATCTGTATTTCAGGTGCAAATTGAATAAACAATGTTTGGGAAGAAATCAGGTCAGCATGCATCAAAGGGTACTTCAAAGAACTCAAACAGTTTGAATACAATATTAATGTTTTCACTATTTATATGTGATTTGCTCTGGTGAACTATACAGCTGCAGAACTCGTAACTGTTTAAGACAGATCACTCTTCTACTATTATCTATCATGTTACTGTACAACTTCTGCACTGCTGTGTCTCATTCTGCAGTGGCCCACAGCAGTGTTCTCTCCACAGCTGCTCTGCAGTTGTTTCCTAGGAACAGAAACCAACCTGGGAAATGCCGTCGGTGTGACACTGTCCAGTCTGTGGGTGAGTGGAAGCAGTGATAATCCCCTGGTGCAAGGTAAATTACACAGTGGTAGAGCTCATTCCCCTCCTTCGTGACAAGTTGTTGCTGAAAGGAGTTACCAGGTGGGGCTGCAGAGTAAAGGAAAGGAAGGGGTTAAAGATATTCCTCCTGAAGTAATCTACAATAGCCAGGCAGTCTGTGTTAGAGCCAGTGCAATAGCAGAGGATTAAATGCAGTCCACGTGGATTGGTGAGACTACAAAACTAAATGTTTCATCCAGGAATCCAATATTTCCAAGTGTTCCTTTCCCTTTACAAGAAAATTAGATCCTGGATTGTTTCAATCATAGTGAAAAAATTTTTTTTTGGAGTTTGCCCTTCCCTAAGCAAAAGAGCAGAAACTGAAATCCAATACAACAGAATTTTTATTTAATCTACCCTTTAAGAACAGAATTTGTGAAGAGTCCTCTAAGTCATTAGAGGGGCAGTGCTTGGGCATGGATCTTGTTAAGGAGTAGCTTATCCAGTTTTTGGTAGCCAGTGCTTGGGCCCATTTCAGCGTGACAGCAGGAGTGCTGCAGCCATGGTATAGCAACAGATCCTGGAGTCAAGTGTAGGAACCAAACAACTCAGTTCAGATGACCAGAATGAGGCAGGCGTGACTGTATAAAGCCACTGGTGAGAAAGTGAAGAACTAGAACAGCAACACGGTTACCCACAAATAAAATGAGCCAAAAATCAGACCTGCTTTTGTTCCTGACAACGCAAGAAAATGTTACTTTTTTTCCATCTCTCTTAGTCTCACAATCTCTGAGAACACTGAAAGGGCACAGCAGAATAAATGCAGAACTGACAGAGAACTCACCCTGACTAAAATGCATTTCCTCTGTGGAGATGCGAGGTCCCAAGAAAGATTCCAGAGAATAAGTAACCCCTTTGACTTGCTCCACTTCACAGTTTTTTACCTGACCGAAATTAAGGATCTTTCCATCAGAGGGACTAATCTGTAGCAAAGAGAAAAAACGGAAGCAGTTAGCAGTTCATGAATTCCTCATGAAGCAGTGCCATTCCTCTGGGGGCTGAGGGAAGCTGGCAGTGCTGGGTGAAGCCCTCCCTTCCTTTCACTCACCACGCTGTGCACACAGCAGACCGGCCGCGCCTGCGGTTTCAGCTTCCTGCGGAAGAACTCGCTGAGGTTCCTGTAGTGATGCAGATCCTCCACAGCTGCCTCCTTCATGTTCACCCCGAAGGTCCAGATGTACAGGCTGTACACAGGCTTCCGCAGCCACGTGGGCAGCTCCACCTGGTTCAGGCGACCCCAGGCTCGTGAGAGCAGCCGGGTCGGGACCGACTTGTACAGGGCAACCTGAAGGAAGAATTGCAGCAGGTCAGTGTCCTCCCCACTGATGGCTTTCTTACTTCTCCCCATAACACAGGAAGGATCAAACTGTTCCTGCAAACCCCTCCCTTGAATTCATGGGTTCTGAGTAGCCTTTAAGGCAGCAAAAAATTTACACTGCACTTCATCCTCATTCCCTCCATTCTGGTGAGAGTAGACAAGAGACAGGATGAAATTTAATATAACTTTAAAGTGAAGCCAGAATTTCCACTCCCTTGCAGGCTGAAGCTCCACACTGAGGTTACTGGAAACTGCCCAGTGTGAGCTTACAGAAAAAAAGAGACATTGCACATATTCTAGTAGAACACTAATCAGAAAAGTTTAACATTACCAATGTATAAATTTTTGTGAATAACCAAATGAAGAGTGACTAGAAAATAATTTCTCCATGTTGGATGACATGCTCCTCAAATGCAGCTACTACTGAGGGTGTTTCCCACACCCAGTACTGTGTTGTATGCTCTAATGACACAAGATTCATTGAAGAAATGTACCCACTGGATGCAGCTACACAGCTATAAACTTATACCAGCCTCACTCCTTCTCTCACAACAATGGGAGTTGCTACTTGCAAGAATATAAAGTGCCTTTATTTGTACAGAAATAGACCTTTGGGCTTGCACCAAAGCCCAGGTTTTAGCAAGGAAAACAAATGAAACAAAGTTGGCAAGAGGTATCTGCTGTTGATGGAAGTGGACAGATGACAACATCTTTCTGTTGATAATTCCAGCAGACAACTCTTCTGGGGTTTGTGGTACTTGCTGTCAGCCAGGAAGTTCACATGGCTATGATGTAACTGGGGGGAGCTGGGGAATATGGACCAAGGGAACTGAACACTCTGAAACCAGCTTTGCAAAGGAAGTGGTGATCTGCTGACTGGTGCTGTGTTTTTGAATAGCTACATTCAACTTGCAGCTAAAACTTGGCGTTTTTCTTAGTGAGAATCACAATTTGTTCTCAATCATATCCTTCATGATTAAGTCTTGTAAAACACAGCCATAAACACAAACAGAAGTATGCACTGGCTCCATCGTATCAAATACAGCAAACTAAGATTTCACTTACAAACCACCATCCTGTGTACATACAGGGATATTTCAAAAAGGAAGCACCAACCTGGTCTTACTTCAGATAAACCTTCTAAATGAACAAACCTATACTTTAGGTTATGTAAGCTGAAGTACTGAAGAAAAAATGTTGCCATTTTATTTGACATGCCCTATACTGTATTAATTTCTAAAAATTAACTTTGCTGTTTTCCACCAACACAGAAAATGTACATACAACTACAAAATCACACAAATTGTCAAAAGCAGTATTTCCTAGCAGCTCCTTCTCTTCAAAGGAGCCTGGCTTTCAAGTCGATGGGATCAAAGAGAACAGATGTTCAATGAAATAGGCTTAAGAATGGCAATTTTGTTCCTGTTTGCAATCAAAATACTTACTTGGTTGTTTGATTCTGAAATTGCATGATTTGTGGGGAGAATTACTATATGCAAGGCATCCCATACCCTACTCTCAACAGTGTCAGAGCAGAGATTTGCATATTGTTTGGACATGCTGGACTACAAATGCTCAATGAACGTGAGGAACAAACCCTCTTGGTGCAAAAATAACAAAAACCGAGACCATTTCAATGGGACCAGGAAAAGGAACTTGCCAAGAGGTTTGGTCTTCCTTGTCCTAGCCCCGATACTGTGAGGTGACTGAATTCCTTCAGAAGTTTCTGTAGACTTTCCCTGACTGTTAGAGGACAAACTAATTCTCTGCTTCTGAAAAAGTCACTTGTCTGTGAGGCAATTAATCAACGCACCACGAACAGTAAAAACTAAAGAGAAGCATGAATTGCACCTCTGCTTTCACACCAGTGATCACCAAGCTGCCCTGCATGAAGCAACTCTCCCCCCAGCTGCTGCCAGCTCCTCCAGGACACAGCTCCCAGCCACGGCGCGCGAGCCCTGCTCACACTTACCCTGCTCATAGGCCTCCATCCCACTCTGGTCAAGGGTTTAAGAGCACCGAAAGGCAGAAGGTAATAGAGAATAGTCAGAGGCCAAGAACGCAGTTTCAGAGCGGGCCTAGACATACAGCTCAGCTGGCCCAACCTTCGCCTCAGGGCCAGCTGGGGGAATTGCAACCTGAAAGATTACATACACAACATCAGAGGGTCAGGCATCTCAGCTGCAGAGCCACCAGCTTCCGACAGCTGGGGTGAGCTATTCCTGCTAAACATTTCTTAATTGTTGATACTACAAGCCTTTACTCCTTTATTTTGATCAGTTCTTCCCCTTCCCAAAATAGAAGAACAGTTTAGCTAAAAAACAGAAGTTATCTATCCAAATAATGGTGTTCACCTTCACAGGTCACATTTTAGGAATGACACCCTCAAAAATGAAAGGTAAGACCAGTTTCCAGGTCTTAAACCCTTCACTGAGTATCCTGGTTCTGTATAGGGAACATGTGGACCAAGCCAGTATTTCTACTACTGCACAATCTAATCTCCATAGCCCAATAATCAACTCCCCTACCTCATAACCAGCTTCAACTCTGATTTTTTTTGGTACATGGATGTCCTGACTGAGAGGGATCTCATTTTGCACAAATGGCCATGGGGAGAAGTTGTGACCTTCTAACTTTCACAGGGAAAAGCTATTCAGCTTCTTAGCAGAGACAGACATCAAGGGCCTCAGTTCAGACCCTTGCAGGAGGTCTGGATGCAAAACCCTTCAGGTCCCCATTTATTCTTTGCTTCTAGTCATGAAAAATCCCTGGCATTTCCAAGGTCACATTATCAAATGGAAATCTGTCTACCTGAGGGCAAACTATTCAAATGACTGACCCAACTCCTGGCTAGGAGACTGTTCTGCAACCAGGACACAGCAACTGTGCACAAAACTCAAGTGGCACAGTCTGGCTGCTCCCAACAGCTCCCTCACCCAAGGGGTTCCATGACATGAAAGAGGAACTACAAAATACCGCGTATGTCTTTCCAGGATGGAAAGAAGCTGCGAATTTAAAAGGAAATTTTCTTGCCAACTCATTCTTTTTGAAACTTGGATCAGAATTAAAATATCAGGCAGACAAGTATAACTGTCACCGCTTTGGGATACAAGATGGTGCTTTTGGCTCAGTGATGTTTCTTCTGCAATGAACACAACTTCTTTCCCCTGAAGAACTAATAAATAGAGAATGCAACATCGTAATGCAACAGGGAAAAAGAACCCTGAGCAGAAGTGCTGTCTTAGCAGAGTTAATGCAGGCTTCTCAGCAGGAGGTGAGACTGACTCACATGGGAATAGGAAGGGACAGTTCACATTCTCCCTCCCATCCCCACCACCCAGCAGCCTGCAAGGGCTGGCAGGCCAGGAGCGGGTTGGGTCCCGTTCTCCCCCTCCTGCTGCTCTCCCCCTCTTCACTGCAGTCACTCCTGGACCAATCCCTGCAGAGCTGCATCGCTTTGGAGCCCTCGGGCTTCTCACTGCCTTGGCCTGGTTTCAGAGCGGCCCCCTAACTATTTTTTCCATTCTCCTGGTGATAGAGAGTAGAAGGGAAAGGAATGAAAGCTTTCCCATTCCCCTTGTCATGGAACAGCATGCCCTTCTCTGCCAATGCAATGTATAAGCAGCTTTACAGTAATTAAGCCAAACAAAAGCTTCGCAGATGGCTCCCGCTCCTTCTGCCCAGAAACCCTCCCAACCTCCCTCCCGCTCCAGTCACCATTCCTGCAAAGCAGAAAACACTCGACAGTACCTGAAACGAGTTCTCCTACTTGGTGTCCCACCGGCAGAGCCAGCCGGGCCTGGACTCTCCAGCTGTGGGTGCTGGTCCCCGGCACAGCTGCTGCTGCCGCCGTTCCCTGAACGCAGCCTCCGGACATGAATTTTAACTTTGCGGAGGTTGTAGCAAGAGGGTGGAGGGTTAGATAAAGCTTTGTAGCATCTCACCATTTCCCTGTGTGGAGCTCTGGTCCCTGCAGGGTGTTTGACTGACACATCGTCAGGGTGACGGCTGTTGCAAGGCTCAGTCTTTTCTCCTCTACCTCTCTTTCCTTTGCTTGCTCCGGCATAGGAGAGAGAAGACGGCGTCACAGTTCCTAAATCCCTCGCTGGTTTGTCTCTGGATTCCCTCTCTGTTTCCCACTTGAATCTCTGCTACGAGGGTTGCAGCTATTGCAAACAAACAGGCATTGTGTCACATTTCAACATCCTACTACAAAGCCGACTCTGCACACGATAAAAATGAGCTGTCCATATGAGCAGTCCTTGCTTCTTGCTAGTCCGGGTGGCCATTGAAACCCAACTCCCCAAAAAACACCCTGCGGTCTGTCCCAGGCTGCTGGGCAGCGATGCACTAGTGAGAGGAGCAGCCAGCTGGCCTTGCACAGCTTATCCCAGCACCAGCCTGATTGCGAGGCTGGGAGGAGGAGTGGGGCGGAGAGGAGGAGGAGATAACTCCCAGCTTCAATTCTGCAGTGCAGCAGCTGCTGCTAAGAGTTCTGGACTTCTGGGCACCAAAAATCCTTTCCTGCTCTAAGTGTCCAGCTTATAAATAACAAAACACAACGGAAAGGAATGTCTTTCTATTTTACAGCCCTTGCCAGACACAAACATCCATCTGCAGAAATCTCCTTCCATCTCAAAACACTCACTTAAGGGAACAGGTAATGGACGTTCTTCTACAAATAACCAGATACATACAAAATAAGCCAGTTTTAGGGCCAGCTTGAGAACTGGGTATAAAAGAAGTGTTATGTGTCTATTATGTAATTTTCAGTACTGTCACAGTTTTTATGTCCAGTAGAACTAAAATACAAAATAGGAATAAATTAAGCTGTTTCGATTTTTAAAGACCAAAGGCTGCAGTGTTTCTATCTAAGCATTCTAAAGGTACAGAGAAAATTCACTCTAACCCTATAGAACACACCTCAAACAGATGTTCTGAATCTCCTGTGACTGGGTTTGGAGTGTTAAGGGAGCCCTGGTTCAAAAAGTGGAAGTCAGATAGCTACATCTCACCTCAAGATTAAACCAAATACTCAGAACTGTTTCAGGGCTGACTCTCTAGTGGCTCCATTTCACTTCTGCTTTCTGCTAAATCTGGGTTGAAAAAAACCAAAAAAACCCTCCTTGTTTCCAAAGCCTTCTAAGCACCATGAGAACTATGTGGCTAACAGAGTTGATCAAAAAGAGCACTGTTGCTCTGATTGAGGGAAAGGCTTGTATTATAATAGGGATAAGGCAGGAGGAGTGGGAGAACCAGCAGGAAAAGCCAGAATTAACTGGCTAATGGCAGCCCAGTCAGGCCTCAAAAGGAGAATATTGTGTATTTTGATTGGCCTTCAACTCCAAATATTACAGATACTCCCTAGAAACACCTCTGGAGATCCTGCATTACAGTATTTTTCTCAAGAAGAAAACTTCAATATGGTATTCTGTGTGTCAGGAAGTCCTAAGACCTGTGTGCATGTTGTTTAAGCTGAATTTTAACAACTGCATATTTCAAAAAACCCCCAGCTAATTGAAAGAAGGCAAATTTAAGATCAGTGAAAGCACTCAGAACACACCCCTTCCTTCCTGAGCCTTGTGCCAACTCTTTTTGTTTTCCTATTTAAAATACCATTTAGTCTCTCTCTGGCTGGCACAAGAAACTCCTACACAACAAAAACGATGCCATCTGTATAGTAAAATGCTGAAAGCAGTTAGCCAAAATCCTATCAAAATTAAAAGAAAAGCAACAAGCAGTACAGGGGAGCTACTTCTCAATTCACCGAAATTACCACCACTAAATACTTCATTTTAAACAGCAACAAACTAAATCGACAACGTGGTTTCAAAACAAACTTCATCAGACCAAGACAAAATTGTTTTTCACACCCAACACGTGTGTTCACAGAACTGTGGGGAGAGAGTTCATGTGGCACTGGTGGAGCTGGGCAGGAGCAGCAGAGCACCCAGCCCCGCA
>VYZR01023402.1:1967-16139 GCA_013400675.1 Oxylabes madagascariensis
CAGTAAGCCACAGCTTGACCCTGCTCCCTCTGATGCTGAGAGCGAGAGAGCTCAGCTGCCCCCAGCCCTGTCCTTTACCTGCCCCCAAAACTTCTGGGGGGCAGTTTACTTGTCCTTTACCTTACTTTACCCATCCTTTACTTGTGCCCAAAACCCCCCAAAATCTTCCCTCTGTGAGAAAACTCCCAGAGACAAAAGAAATGTAACCAGGTGCTACACTCCTCTCCTCTGGCAGCTTCTTTTGGTTTTTGCTTAAGTACCAATAAGTACCCAGTAGTTAGTTTCCTAGCAACTTAAGGGAAAAAATTCTCTACGTAAAAAAAGAAACAAATCTAACCCCTAATAACTAGTTACTTACTTAGAATAACAAAAATACAAATAAATGGCTCCACACATGAAGTGATAAATGAAGCAATGAAAGATATAGCATATGGTAATTACAATAAATGGCTTCACTGAAAATTTGTAAAATTAGTACCTCATCACTCATTTTGACTTGTCTGTCTTATTTAGATGGAGATGTCTCACCGTTTTGCTGTAATTTAGCTTTAATAACATCTCTGTTAAGTCGATGCCTGTTGAACAGACAAGCATTATTTAAATAATGGCACTACAGCAGTGAATTAACTTTCTCCTCCACAATTAAGTAGCTGTCCATCACATTCATCAGCTCACTAAATCATCGTCCTGTATCTTCATTATTATGTATTAGCCACATACAGCAGTAGGCCAGGCAGTAACTCCTTTCCAGGACTAGGTTTGAGTCCTTTACACACTGATGGTACTGGGGAGGAAAGAGAGGATAGTAGTAACTACTCAAAAATCTGAGGATGGGTGATTTTTGGGGTTATGAAGGACAAAGGCATGTACTTGACTGATACAATAATAAAATGCTAGGATATTATAATGGTGTCTTGTGTCTATAGCTGCTTTACTCATATTGCATACACATCTACCAGCTTCATATTCTGCTCGAGATTTGTCAGATTCAGGTTAATTTTATTTTGCAGTGTTCATTTTGGGATGGAGAACAGGGAGAATAGGACGAAAAGTATATGATACTTTCTTCAAATTCTTCCATGTTACTTACAGTAAATGTTTTCTATAACCTGAAATTCACAGAATCACAGTTGTAAAGGGTCAGGTAAAATCATGAGTTCAATGATTTAGATTACTCATGTACCATGGATCACAAAGCTTTATATGGTTAATACACTTTTAAGCCAAACACATGGAGTTTAAACCAAACAAGTGGAGAATAACCATTTAGTTTTCATCTGAATATGCTTTTTAATTTTTTTTGTTCCAGTGATTAACCTATTCAATTTTGATGGAGAAATGGCTTATTTTGTATTTTATTTCATTTAATTTCAATTCATTACTATTGTGCTTACCTTGAGTAACTTCATTCTTTGTTACCTTTTATTTTGCCCTGATGAGACACAAGTACATCCTAATAAAGTCATCTTTCACCTTTCTTTTGGTTGGCAGTCAAACTGAACTGATAAAATTCCAAGTTTCTCTAAGGTTTTATTGTTTCTTTAGAGTTGTTGAAAAGTTTTGTTTCATACCCTTCCTTGTTCACTGAAACACACAGATTAGTGAAGTGGATGGGGCCGCTGGTGTCATCTAGCCCAACCTCTCTGCTCAAGCACAGTCTGCTAGACCAGTGGTACTCAGGATGCTGACATCTTTTGAATATCTCTGGAGAAGGAGACTCCACAACATCTCTGGTCAGTCTGTTCCAGTGCATGGTCACCTGCACTGTAAATAAGTCCCTTGTCATGTTCAGGTAGAACATCCTGTGCATCAGTGTCTGCCCATTGCCTCTTGTCCAATTGCTTGGCATCACTGAGAAGAGCCTGGTCCATCTTCTTGGCACTTTCCCTTCAGGTACTGATAGACGTTTATGAGCTCCCCCCTCAGTTCTATCTCCTTGAGCTGAACAGCCCCAGCTCCCTCTGCCTTTCCTAATAAGAAAGATACTCCCTCAACCTGCTGACAGTGCTAAGCTATTGCTAATGCTTAAGTTAATTGATTAAAAAAAAAAAATCACAATTTTGTATTGATAGCAGATCTGAACATTTTAGTCCTGTAGGTACTACTACTTTGTGTAACTACTTTCATGAAATGCAGCCTAGGACTCCACAGAAGTGACAAATTTCATACTAGTTGTATAACAAATTATTTGACTTCTCTGTTTTCTGTTTTCCCTTTATCCTGGGACTAGAATTCTTTCCAGTATATTTGCCTGCCTTTCTTCCTCTTGTTTCCAAGGGCTCTGAAGTGTACCATGACAACATATTCCAACAAGTCTTTAGACAGATGGTCAGTTATAGCAAAGGGAATCTGCAAATATACCATAATTTTAAAAATAGTATCTCTCTTCAATTTTCCTGTCCTTTTGCTACTGCTAAGACCTGTTCCATAATCAGTGAAACCAAAATTAGAGATCTCTCAGGAATAGCTTTCTTATTATTTTTTTCTTTTTAATAATTTGGGGTTTTTTTATAGCTGTTTGTTTTGCTGCAAAATCATTTCTAAAAGCATTAGCATCACCATTTGGCATACACTTCTATGTGCACTGAGAAATTTCTGAATTTCAAATCAGGTAGTACATTTCTAAAAATTTAGCCAGGCTGAGCAAAGAAAATCAGTTTGTCAGTTCCTTGCGATTCAAATACAAATATGAAAATTTTGTTCATATAGTCTAATAAATGTATAAAGTAATGCATTTTTTTCCTGAAATATATAGTAGCTACAGTTTTTCAAGTTTTGCAATAGGGAGATATTGAGTTAAGGTGATGGAAGTAGGGATATTCTCCTCATTGAAGATATATTTTTCCAAAGTTAGCTTTTGCTCATAAAGAGATTACTTATATGCATTTATATGAAGCAAATTACTGCAGTAACTCTGGTAATTTTAAGATAAACAAAAACAAGAAACAAAAAAACAATTTACTAGCCAATCTGTGCAATAGAAATATTAACAAGTAAGCAGAGAAAAATATCTTCTATTTCTCCTTCTAGGCAACAGCCTAAATGGGATCCTGCCACTTATTGAATTGTGCATAGTTAATTATAAAAGCTTCAAACCATAAGATTGAAATTCCATCTTTTTGCAAGTAGATCAAGGTTATGCTTCAGAATTATCTAGAAGTAGCGCATTCCAGAAAGTCCTGGAAGAGAAGCAACAAGCTTCATCCTCCAAGAAACACATCCGAAAATTTTAGATTAGTGCAAGTCAAATAGTTGGATGGAAGAGANTGAATATGCTTTTTAATTTTTTTTGTTCCAGTGATTAACCTATTCAATTTTGATGGAGAAATGGCTTATTTTGTATTTTATTTCATTTAATTTCAATTCATTACTATTGTGCTTACCTTGAGTAACTTCATTCTTTGTTACCTTTTATTTTGCCCTGATGAGACACAAGTACATCCTAATAAAGTCATCTTTCACCTTTCTTTTGGTTGGCAGTCAAACTGAACTGATAAAATTCCAAGTTTCTCTAAGGTTTTATTGTTTCTTTAGAGTTGTTGAAAAGTTTTGTTTCATACCCTTCCTTGTTCACTGAAACACACAGATTAGTGAAGTGGATGGGGCCGCTGGTGTCATCTAGCCCAACCTCTCTGCTCAAGCACAGTCTGCTAGACCAGTGGTACTCAGGATGCTGACATCTTTTGAATATCTCTGGAGAAGGAGACTCCACAACATCTCTGGTCAGTCTGTTCCAGTGCATGGTCACCTGCACTGTAAATAAGTCCCTTGTCATGTTCAGGTAGAACATCCTGTGCATCAGTGTCTGCCCATTGCCTCTTGTCCAATTGCTTGGCATCACTGAGAAGAGCCTGGTCCATCTTCTTGGCACTTTCCCTTCAGGTACTGATAGACGTTTATGAGCTCCCCCCTCAGTTCTATCTCCTTGAGCTGAACAGCCCCAGCTCCCTCTGCCTTTCCTAATAAGAAAGATACTCCCTCAACCTGCTGACAGTGCTAAGCTATTGCTAATGCTTAAGTTAATTGATTAAAAAAAAAAAATCACAATTTTGTATTGATAGCAGATCTGAACATTTTAGTCCTGTAGGTACTACTACTTTGTGTAACTACTTTCATGAAATGCAGCCTAGGACTCCACAGAAGTGACAAATTTCATACTAGTTGTATAACAAATTATTTGACTTCTCTGTTTTCTGTTTTCCCTTTATCCTGGGACTAGAATTCTTTCCAGTATATTTGCCTGCCTTTCTTCCTCTTGTTTCCAAGGGCTCTGAAGTGTACCATGACAACATATTCCAACAAGTCTTTAGACAGATGGTCAGTTATAGCAAAGGGAATCTGCAAATATACCATAATTTTAAAAATAGTATCTCTCTTCAATTTTCCTGTCCTTTTGCTACTGCTAAGACCTGTTCCATAATCAGTGAAACCAAAATTAGAGATCTCTCAGGAATAGCTTTCTTATTATTTTTTTCTTTTTAATAATTTGGGGTTTTTTTATAGCTGTTTGTTTTGCTGCAAAATCATTTCTAAAAGCATTAGCATCACCATTTGGCATACACTTCTATGTGCACTGAGAAATTTCTGAATTTCAAATCAGGTAGTACATTTCTAAAAATTTAGCCAGGCTGAGCAAAGAAAATCAGTTTGTCAGTTCCTTGCGATTCAAATACAAATATGAAAATTTTGTTCATATAGTCTAATAAATGTATAAAGTAATGCATTTTTTTCCTGAAATATATAGTAGCTACAGTTTTTCAAGTTTTGCAATAGGGAGATATTGAGTTAAGGTGATGGAAGTAGGGATATTCTCCTCATTGAAGATATATTTTTCCAAAGTTAGCTTTTGCTCATAAAGAGATTACTTATATGCATTTATATGAAGCAAATTACTGCAGTAACTCTGGTAATTTTAAGATAAACAAAAACAAGAAACAAAAAAACAATTTACTAGCCAATCTGTGCAATAGAAATATTAACAAGTAAGCAGAGAAAAATATCTTCTATTTCTCCTTCTAGGCAACAGCCTAAATGGGATCCTGCCACTTATTGAATTGTGCATAGTTAATTATAAAAGCTTCAAACCATAAGATTGAAATTCCATCTTTTTGCAAGTAGATCAAGGTTATGCTTCAGAATTATCTAGAAGTAGCGCATTCCAGAAAGTCCTGGAAGAGAAGCAACAAGCTTCATCCTCCAAGAAACACATCCGAAAATTTTAGATTAGTGCAAGTCAAATAGTTGGATGGAAGAGACAGATAAATGTAAATATGTGAGACACCATTTAAATTCTTGCGAAATAGAACCAGCTTCTTGAATTTCATGCCTCCTGACAGCAAAGAGAGCAATGTTCATTTTGGTCACATGTTTGGAGGCCTTGTATTAAAATTAATACCCAAAACTTCTGGGTGATTTTTAGCGTCCCAGATAAGGCAGCTAAAATAGTTTAGCTAACTTAATCCCCTCCTCTGTAATCATGTTTCTGGGATAATCTAAATTTGTGCTATTAAGTGAAAGAAGAGGTGGAGGTTTTTTCACTGCAAGTTCATTAGTTTTAACTTCATTTTAGTTACCATTTTAATATCAAAAAGAGACGTCCAGTAAACAATAAGACATTTTTAAAAACTTAACCTCTGAACTGGATAACTACCACTACTAGCAGTAGTTGGGCTGTTGTGAAAAATCTTAACAAACCACATTCTGGCAACAGTTCTCTTCTCCCTGTGCTGAATGGTCTAAATTACTCTATTGGTAATTTTCCTGTATCCATCACCTTTTCTCAAATGAAAGCTGCAGTTAAGAGTAAACCTCTCCAGTTCTATATCAAAAGTTTCCCCAGCTGGATCTGAAAAGTACAAACCAGGAAGTTTTTCAGGATGTCAACTAAGTTCTGCTATGTTTAGCTTTTTTCATATATTGTTATGCTAAAACATCAAAATGTGTAAACTGCATAGTGTTAAACTTAACACACTTAATTTTAAGGTAAGAGAGGTTGAATTTGAAATAATGATCCCAATTCATCATCGCATTATTTTCCACTGGTTCTACAAGTTCCATCCACCTTCTTGTCTGGTGCATTTTTGGTACTGAAACAGGCTATCCAATTCAGCTCAAAAGTAAAAACTAACCTGTTTTGTAATTTCATTGTGCTTCAGTTTCCTGGTCCAACAGATTATATTTGATATTTATCATGTAGCTGTAAAGCTATTTGCTTCACAAACAATAACCACATATCATAGGCACACTCATGTATTCAAAAGCTAATTTAGGTAGCAGTAGTTTAAGGATTGTTCTACATCATACTCTGTTATAGCATATGACTCTGCCTTCTATTAGGCTGCTCTTGCTTTATGCAGTAGAGAACCAGGTTGCCAGCTGAACTCCAAACCTTGTTACTAAAAATGTGTCAAATGGGTCAGTCAGGATGTGAAGGCAAAAAAAAAAAAAAAGTAGAACCACTGCAAGACTGTTACTGTGGTGTCTGATCTTGTAGCACTGCAGATTTGCTTCTTTTGGCTTCTCGCTGCCTGGGGGACATGATAGAGTGTCTGTGGTCTCTCTGCATGAAACAGCCTGTCACAGTCTGGCTGATAAGAAAAGTGGTTCATTTAAAGTCATGCTCAGCTCTTGCAGGCAGGACTGGTTTTCCTTAGAATGGACTCTTTACCTATCAAATCTATAACCAGTTTGTGCTGAAGGAGGTTTCTGCAAACACCCCAAGGTAAAAGGATAGCATTTTACTGTGTAAGCCCATCTCATTCTGGCTTTTGCTGCTTAAATTCCTAAAGTGTTAACAGTGCATTGACAGAACTTATTTGGATTGTTCATCTTGAGGGTTTCTTAAGAATGAAGTTAATTTGGAAATACAAAACTGCATTAGCTGGAGTTTTGTTCAGTTATTGTTCCACAATTGGTTTATGTGGAAAATGCTGCATGTATATGAAGAAAGTTATTAAATTTACATAAGATAGTGTTATATTGTTCATGCTGTCATTGATGCAGAATACTATTGCAGAGATTTCTGTGGGTATTGTCAAATATACTACAAATCAATTATTTTTCACTTTCAACTTTAACAACCTGTTGGAATACAGTGAATGGCTGACAAGCCTACGAATGTTACAGGGACCAACAGAAGGCTACCTTCTTTCTATCACTGGTATTTTGTAGTGTGTGAGACAGCAGTTATAAATCATCTGCTGTAGTAGGGATTATGTACTCACAGCATCAAATCTCTGAGCACAATGACATCTGAAGAAAATGAATGCATTGGATACAGGAATCTGCATGGGGCAGTTTTCACAATGCAAATGGATTATCACAAAATAACAGCATAAATTGATGATCCATTGGAAAGTGCCATTACAGAAAAGTTAGAATTGTCACATAAATGAAACAGAATAATTTATCCAAAGGATTTCAGAAAATTAATGTCAGGTAATTACTTAAAATTTCAGACTCCTTTGAAGTAACTATAATTCTCCATACAACAATTTTCTTACTGACAAAACAAATAAAATCTTCAGAAAATAAGTAGAAATAGTGATTTGCAAAAACTGTAATTGCATTTCCTGAAAAGGCTTTACAGGCCACAACATATGATAAAGTAAGTTCTCTTTCTGAAACTCTTATTCATGCAAGCAATCCTCACTCATATAAGTAATCACAAAGTTAATGTGTCTTCCAATGAACACATACACAAACAAGATCCCACTATACTGGTCATTCCACATCATAAAAGAGATCTAGAATGAAAAAGATTAGTTTTTACATTGGACCCTGTGAGTCTGTGTAACACAGACTTATGTTTTTAAACATAAAAAGTATATTTAAAGCCTACACTGATGCCTTTTTAAAAAAGCAGTATCATATTTAGGTAGATGTAAGAAGATTAAAATACAGATAATATTTGGAACATAATGGTTGAGTTAGGTCAATATGCAAAGCAATGCTCATATTTGCATTAATACAAAAATCTCACATAATAATATCACTGATAATCCTTCTTCTACGCAGCTGTTAACCAGGGAATGTGTTTGTTGTCCCCATAGAAATTAAGTAAAGGTAGTGTGTTGCTTTTTCTCCATAATATTTAGGAATGGGAAAGTTTTTATAATGCCAAAAATTCAAATATATTAATGGACTCAAGTAATTCTTCCCTACGACTTCTTATTAAAAAAACTCCAAACCATATAATGTAAACTTAATACGTTAAAAATGTAACAGTGTTTAAGGGTACAGATATGCCTGGCTTTTAATCAGGTTGGCTTTTCAATCTTGGTTTTCTAATCTGCTTAGGCTGAACAGTGCAATAAATAATCAACAAAACAGTCCCAACTCACCCAGAGTGTCACTAGATTCAGCACAAGTCAGATGAATGTCAGTGACATATATTCCCCCACAAAATCAGTTTCACTGAAAAATGCAAGTAAGTGCATATAATAATATTTTGTCAAGAGAACAAAATTTTGACAAGACACTGCATTCCCTGTGAAGCCCCAAGATCCCCTGGGCAAAATAAATAACCAATTATAAATAAATGCTTGGCTACTCCCATTCTCCACATTACATCTTTACAATTAATCTCACTTTTTGTAAATGTATTGCTACATAAAACATAGAAGAGGAAATTAGCAACAGCTGACTACCCCTTATCCTGAAGTACAAAAGCTGATTAGTAATGTTAAGTATTTGATGGAAGTTTCATGTGAAAACATCTACCTCTTGTGCCCAAAGTTGGAACTGCCACAGACAATTTTCATCAACCAATACAGAATAAAACTTAATATATTATTACTTCCCTCCAATGCTGATTCATACTAATAATATAGTTCCTCACAGTGTAAGGATAATGTGGAACTTTCCTCTCTATGGACTTAAAAATCAGGGCTCAGTGAGGACAGGGTCTCCTATGGAAGAAGGCGATGTCAGGAAATCACTGAGTAAAAAAAGTTTCAAAAGCACTGATTTCTAATGCACCTAAGTTAAATTAGATGCCAAAGCTAAGTTTGTTTCAAAAATCTTGGCGTAACTTCAAGTGCAAAAAGTACCTGATGAATATGAATTTTTATTTTTCTGCAAGGAGGGTCAGAATTCTAATTTATTTAATGTGGGTAGAAATGAGTAAATGGTATCAAAATCTTTGGAGAATCAGATTTGGTGTCTCTAATCTGGTGTTGTGGAGATGTAGGCAAGGTTTTCTATTTTGTATTCCTCCAACCCTTCTTCAAAAACGTCATTTTATATGTAATTTATTTCTGATTTGCCATTTTCTGTTCCATGAAGTTTTCATACCATTTTGCCCTTATTACTTTAGAAGAGATTTTCTGTACTGCTTCCATAGTCACAGTCTCAATTAAAAGAACATCAGAAAGGCCAGATTGGGCCAGAACAAGATGTCATCTCTTAGTCTCCTGCCTTCAAAGAGGAGAGATTTGAGATTTCCCCCAGCCTTCCTTTATGTTTGGTATCAAATTTCTAACGTATGGGAAGTTGACTGCCACTCAGAGAAACTAAAAAGGGGGAAACAATGTACAGAAAGAAAGGAAGAGCAGTATTGATTTCAGTCCAAAGTAGTGGAGAAGGGAGGCACTTCGGTAGCCAAACTATTGAGTTCCTATACAGCTTTAAACTTCTACCTATTGTTGTTTCAGGAAGCCTGAAAGCTCATCTCCACTTATAACTGAGTTATGCTGGTATATTCTGTTCTAGTGTTTGTAACTGCCTACCCATAAAATAAGAGTGCCTGAATTCAGACACATTTCAATGCATTTGCAAGGACTTGGGTAAAAGTAGCCTGCTCCTCTAATTACTAACTCTGCTTAAATTGAGTTTTGCTGAAAAATATTTAAGGCCTCAATTTTTTTGAAAAGTAAGTATATAAATATCATAGAATCATTAGGGTTGGAAAAGACCTCCACGGTCATCAAATGCAACCTTTGACCAATCACCACCATGCAAAATAACCATAGCACAAAGTGCCACATCCAGTCATTCCTTGAACATCTCCAGGGATGGTGAATTCCCACTCCCTTGGGCAGTCCATTCCAATACTTAGCTACTCTTTCAGTGAAGAAATTCCCCCTGATGTCCAACCTGAACTGCCCTGGTGCAGCTTGAAGCAATGTCCTCTCATCCTGTCTCTTGTTTCCTGGGAGGAGATACCAACCCTCACCTGGCTACACCCTCCTTTCAGGCAATTGCAGAGAAACAAGGTCTCTCTTGAGCCTTCTTTTCTCCAGAATAAACACCAGCTCCCTCAGCCACTCCTCACAGGACTTGTCCTCCAGACCCTTCACCAGCTCTGTTGCCCTTCTCTGGACTAATTCCAGGACTTCAACGTCTTTTCTATCATGAGGGGTCTAGAGCTGGACACAGGATTTGAGGCGTGGCCTCACCAGTGCCCAGCACAGGGGACAATCCCTGCCCTGCTCCTGCTGGCCACACCATTGCTGATCCAGGCCAGGATGCCATTGGCCTTCTTGGCCACCTGGGCACAGCCTGGCTCGTTTTCAGCCCCTGTCCCCAGCCCCCCCAGGTCCGCCCCAGCCACTCTGTCCCAGCCTGTGGCACTGCCTGGGGCTGTTGTGACCCAAGGGCAGGACCCAGCACTGGGCCTTGTTGAACCTCCCACCATTGGCCTCAGGCCATGATCCAGCCTGTCCAGATCCCTCTGCAGAGCCTTCCTGCCCTCCAGCAGATCAACACTCCCACCCAGACTGGTGTCACCTGCAAACTGCCTGAGGCTGCACTCAATCTCTCATCCAGATCATCAATGAAGGCATTAAACAGGACTGGCACCAGTACTGGTGATCGGCCATCAGCTGGATACAACACCATTCACCACCACTCTCCAAGCTTGGCCAGTTTTTTACTCAGAAAAGAGTAAAAGAGCACCCATCCAAGCCATGGACTGTCAGCTTCTCCAGGAGAATGCTGTGGGAAAGAGTTTCAAAGCCTTACTGAAGCCCAGGTAGAATACATCCACAGTTTTTCCTTCATTTATTCAGCAGGCCACCTGTTCATAGGCTCCAAAACTAGAATTGCTAGAATTCAAGTAGCGTTTAGACAATGCTCTTAGCCACTTGGTGGGACTTCCCCTCTGCAGGGATAGGAGTTGGCCCCAGAATGCCAAAAAAATGGCTTGGTAACTGCAGAAGAGAAACTGCAATTTGGTCTTTGTCTCCCTGTTTTCAAGGAATTGGGCATTGCATACTAAACCATATTGAAGAACTGTTTTCATCAAAGCAGAAGGAAAGTGTTTGGCATCAAAGGTATAGTCTCAANTGGGAAAGAGTTTCAAAGCCTTACTGAAGCCCAGGTAGAATACATCCACAGTTTTTCCTTCATTTATTCAGCAGGCCACCTGTTCATAGGCTCCAAAACTAGAATTGCTAGAATTCAAGTAGCGTTTAGACAATGCTCTTAGCCACTTGGTGGGACTTCCCCTCTGCAGGGATAGGAGTTGGCCCCAGAATGCCAAAAAAATGGCTTGGTAACTGCAGAAGAGAAACTGCAATTTGGTCTTTGTCTCCCTGTTTTCAAGGAATTGGGCATTGCATACTAAACCATATTGAAGAACTGTTTTCATCAAAGCAGAAGGAAAGTGTTTGGCATCAAAGGTATAGTCTCAATGCTTTAACTTTCTCCAGTTCCCCCAATTCAAAATCTAACTGGACATGTGCATGGGGGAGGTTGTGTTCTCCAAGGCTCAGCATTATCTTCTGTCCTAGAAGCAAAGCCCAATGCACAAAGCTCTGCTGAGGAGAACCAGACGCAGACCACCCTGGTCATTGCGTGGATGCATTCCCTGTTGCCCCAATTGGATTCCTCACCTCGCTCTCATACTCCCACTATTTGGACTAGTGTGCCAGGTTTGTCTATGCTACATGCTCAATTTTGCAGTTTCAAAGTAGTTCACGCTCCTGAATGTTGTGCTAGACATGCTCCTTTTGTACAACATTGACCATTACTTTGGCTTTGCTTATCCCATCCACTTCTTTTTCTAATAGAATAATTACGACAAGCCTTGCTTGTTGTGAAGCAACTCAGACCACTAACAAGCAATGTTTTTTCTCTGTAAAAACATTTTTCTCTACCCAGTAAAAAAGAGTAATGGAAATGCAGCTGTCTTCTTTCACCAGTATTTCATGACTCGGTCACTAATGATAAAAAGAAGGAAGAAATGCAAACATCAAAGACCAGGGAAGCAGAACTTTCTGATGAGAATGGTGTCAAAAGGTTTGCATGACACATTGGCAAATCTTTAAATGCTTTATTAAAATTTGAAAGGAAGTATGTATAAGACCTTTGCTACTCTTAGATGCTAGTTGCTTGTCTGATATTTGAATAATACATCTGTCTCCTAAGATACTACTTCATTTCCAATGAACTTTTGCAGAAAAGCTTTTCTCATTTAAATTATGGAACAAACAGGTACAGAAGGCCAAATAGGATTTTGACTCATCAGTGTCATCTTATCTCATATTTCTTTCATAGGAAAATGAATGACTGAAGTAGCTTGGAATCTAGAAACAAAACTCTGGATTGCAGTTCATTGCTTCCGAGAAAAAGGAATTTTTGTGTGATATTTGCTGTTTGACTCAAGTGATTAGATGTAGTGAATTGCTTTGTGGAGCATGATCTAATAACCATGCAGCACCGAAGCATTATAAATGAAGGATTAGACAACCAGCAAGCTGGGACTTGGCATCCCTGAGAGCAGAATAGATGGTTCACCCTTGCTGTTTCATCTCAAGTACATGGTAAAGATAGCCATGATAGCCCTATAAACATCTTATGTTTTTTAAGGACTCATCACAATGGTTTGGCAGGAGAAAACATATATTTTTTTTTACAGTTTCAAAAGAAATATCAATTAAGACCTGGAGAGATTAATAAGACTGAAAACAGAGGATGCTTCTGTTTTTCTCTCAAATAAAACAGGAAGCCTGAATGAAGTGTCAGCTTTTGTGATCAGAAGGGGATGTGCAGCCTGACTTGCACCATATGTGGCCTTCTCCAAACACAGATAAAGCAGGGGAGTGAGGTGTCCCTTGGAAGAGAAAGCAGAAATAGAAAGGGAGCATGACTTTAATTACCATTCTACCAGAACTACAAGTCTTAGGTAGAAGTTGAACCATTCCATTAGATAACGTACGTGCTAATTTCTTTTATGCTCCACACAATTTCTCATTTTTCAGCTTCTGAGCTGTCTTATAAAAGGAATATCTACACATTTATCTAGCTGCAATAGGAATAGTGAACTGAAATACATAAGATAAGAACAGATGCACCACCAAAGGTTTATCTAGCCTCAAACACTTGTATTACCAGAATCAGATTCCTATGGAAGAATATCAGAATAAGGAGACTACATATTGATATTTCTCTGTAATAAAATTGTGATCCTGAGCCAGCCATGTTTCAGTAACATTTGCGTTCAATAACCTTTTCTTTCATGATTTTGCCTTGTTCTTTGAACTCATGGAAACTTCTGCATCAACAGTACTTCATGGCAACTATCAAAGTACATATTCAGTTGTGCTGTAGGACAAATATCTCTTTATTTTGGACCTACAATCTACTGGTTTTATATGATAACTCCTAACAGATGAGATAATGAGTCACATTCTCTGTGCAACTCATGACTTTATAGATATAGATCATAAACCAGAATGATCTCTATCAAATGTCTATTTTCTAGGCCACAGAGTTCAAGACTATTCAGGTTTTTTCTTCTCATATCTAAGTAATTCTTTATCTTGATCTCTCTGTATCATTCTGTTAAATACATCCTCAGATACACTGAACAGGACTAACTACAAATTTGTTTATTTAAATTAAGTCTATGCTCTAAAAAAGGCTTGTGAATACATATTGAAAATATCTTCAACAGTAAGAGTTTATAAATGTGCATTATAATTCCTTTGTTTTAGTCTTTAAATTACAAATGAAAGAAATCTACTTTTCTCACATACATCTTTTCAAAATGTATTTTATGGGTAGGCAGTTACAAACACTAGAACAGAATATACCAGCATAACTCAGTTCCTTTTCAAAAGTATGGAAAAACATGTATTTACATAATTCAGTGAAAGTAAAAAGAATAAAGTATCAGAGACATAGTCAGATATTATCATTAAAAATTTTCATTGAAACTATTTATTTCTT